>NQII01008151.1:0-19666 GCA_002778355.1 Clitarchus hookeri
TCTCTCTCTCTCTCTCTCTCTCTCTCTGTCTCTCTACCCACCGCTGTTATACGTGGCACTCGTGGAGAGAATTTAAAAAATGCTCTATCCACCTGGGATTATACACGCGTCTGCTTTGCCGAAGCCCCCGGAACGGGAAACGAACTTCCGAAATGAGAACACGTTTCATAAATTAAAAAAGTAAAACCAGTTGAGTTTCCATTACACACGGCCACCGCAATATCGCAAATAGTTCACCATTTGCGATTTCACATTTGCATGATGTAAGAGTTGGCACATAGTTAAATGAATGCTTTTGAAAAACCTTGCTTTGTGATTAATTTTTCTTTGTATAAATATTTGTCATTAACGATGCCATAAACCGAAAAGGATTATACACGGGTCAATCACGTAACCTTTCTTAATAGGTAGAAACATAAAACTTGTTAACCAACTATCTTNAAAAGGATTATACACGGGTCAATCACGTAACCTTTCTTAATAGGTAGAAACATAAAACTTGTTAACCAACTATCTAACTCAACTTTAAATAAAAATAATAGACCCAATTTATGCATAACATTTTCAATAAGACGTTTAAAATGAAACGATATTTCCTGATTTACTCATAATTTTGCTGCAGATACGTCAATCTAAGTTTGTTTACTTTTTTAGACGTGAATATTTTGCAAACGTTTCGTTTAGAAAGTTACTGTTTCACCGTAACGGTGTATGCATACATTTACTTAGTAATTACGCGGTTAGTTGCCAAACTAATTCACAGATTATGTTTATTATTACTTCTAGGCATGGACTGTAGAGTGGTTTCGCCAAGTGATTATCAGAAACGGTTAGTTATGAAATACGTTGAAGTGGAGCGCTTAGACGTCTAGGGTAGCCAAGCGCTTGTCAACAGTTACTATTTATTGCAATCAGAAGTAAATATTTCAGTTACAACATTATTTTAAGATAATAACGATTAGTAACTTATTGAACGGTTTTATTTACACACTCACACATACATACCCCATACATAAATATGTAAAGTAACGCTTTTTATCCATTTACATGGAGCAAAATTTTTTAATATTACATATTTAAGTTGAGGAAGTTCAAAAAATCATCAAATTACTGTTTGCATAAATATTATAAAATAAAGCATCCTTTACTAAACTATAAATATATCGGACACAATTTATACTTCTCGAAAATGGATTAAGACAGATTTGAATGTAGGGCTTAACGTCCCGTCAAAAGCGAGGTCGTTAGAGGCGTAAAATGGCATATATTATTAAAAAATCTACGAAAAGTTCGTATTTGGAAAAAAAAATTATTCACGTTTGTGTATAAAGAAGTGTGAATGTGTGTTATGCGTTGCTTAACTTGGTGAGTGGTGCGTTGTCAGTTGTCAGGAGTTACTGCTATAATAATAAAATTATTGTATACACACGGTTTCCACTCAAACACTATGTGACTAAACAGTAATAAAAAAATATATTTTTTGAAGCTGCGATACTCTGGCTGCCCCTGTAAGCTATTCATTCCTGTACTTCCAACGCTCATGACATGTGAGGAGGAGATCAACGAAAACGGCGACAATTCGGAAGAAAAAAAAATCCCACATCACTGACTTTCCACTCCATTACGCACCCCAGCGTATTTTTTACGTACGTATTTCCCAGAAAATCTTTGGCTGCATGTCAGGCGGAAGCAGCCGTCTGAGACATGGGCGGTTTTTTTGGGTCAGGGTCTCGCTTGGAAGTGTATTATAAACTTGGTACATATTAAATTTCCGCGTGATTTATTATTGTAAAATAGCGAAAACGTGCTTTAATTTCTTTTACAGTTAAAGTTTGATTCTTTATTTATTGCAATTTGCGTATGCTATTGGTTGTTCACGGTAAAGTGACCACTTTTAAAATCAATATTTAGAAAAAAATCGCTTCCCAAAACTACACATTCACCGTAACTCCACACTTTTCTGAAGCCCTGCTGAAGTTCTACTGCCCGGAAATTCCTCCACCTCGCGCAAACTAAGCTTAAATAAGTCTGAAAAATTACACCAAAGGACAACACATAAAATTCGTTCGCCCTCGAACTATTTATTGCTAGGTGCTACCAACACTCATGTTTTCCCACTGTTTATAAATATATTTTATACGTAAAATATTAAAATTTATAGATAAAATGTTTTTAAAACTTTAATAGAACGAAAAATAATACACTGTCATGTTAACAGAGTATAAAATTCTTGTGATACATGGAATATTTAGCAAATAACTAAACACGTCATACATGGGTTGATTTTTCAAAGGTTTAATTAAAAAAAAGTGTGAAGAAACCCGTATGGACTGTGCAGTATACACTGGCATGAATGCTCCCACTAAAGTTGGCAGCGAATTAATAAAAATCGTTCTAATACTTGATATTGTATTTCAATTGTAATATTTAAAATTAGTGTTTACTGCTATTTAAACATTAGAGTATGAATCTGCATGTTACTAACGAATATACATTCCCAATAATTCCACAGTTTGACTTGGGTAGCGCATGAACTAAGTGATCAGACCCGTGGCAATGTTGATCTAAATTACTGTGAAATGATACAAAAATTGAGAAGATAAGTAGATCATAAGTACGGCTTTCAAAAGTGCGCAATTAACTGTGTAAAGCCCATATCGTGTGCGATTTAGGTTGTTTGCGGTAGCTTTATTACTCTTGCAATTTTTTTTTTGCATCCTCTTTTATCCATTTTGTAACCTTCCGCCATCTATAAAATTAGCATTTTAATGGACACTATAACTTGATTAATGTGTCGATCAAGTGAAACATGGAAAGTAAATGTTTTATAGTCTGTTTACGGTTAACTGAGAAATCAACCCTCGACAAATTGCACTGTCCATAAATACATGCATTTTGATGGACACATGGTGACTGGAATTCTTCCAGTAAAGATGGCAATAACAGAGGGAAAATAGTTACATGCCTTAAAGTAGAATTAAAAGCGTTTGGGTAAACGTTCGTGAGTACTTAAATTTATTTATTTTGCTCTCAGTTTATCTAAATGCATATAAGTGAAAAAGCTAACAAATCTGTAAATTATTGTATTTTTTTTATAATTTCACAGTTTTACTTGACCAACCCAGAAATAAGGTCGCTTCAGTGCATTGCAGAAACGTACGCCATCTACCAACAGTATCCAATCTCGTGTCGTCCTCCATAGCAAGTTGTGAAAATATTATGTGCGACGAACTTAAGTCTACATTTCTTTATTGGTATCAGAACACCGTCTCCCTGGTGGTTGCTGCATGAGCTCCCGAGCTGTTCAGCCAGTAATTGCCTTAGCTGCAAAGATATAAGAATTTACTACGAGGCCATATTACACCGTACAGTACATACTATTCTTCCTGGCACACATACCATTTCCAACACTCATTATTGCCATATTTCTTGTAAGCGAAGTTAAACCGCAGAGATACTGTTTGACGCTACTCCCCACCTGTGGTGTACAGAACGGGTCGTAGTGTCTACAGTTAATGTTAAATGGCACAGACTATAGGTGCCTTGAAGGTTGAGGGTATATCAAACAATATTTCATAGCCTTTTTTGGTTTTAACGTGTTTATTTGCCCGGGAATTTATTCATACATTCCCGGACCTTTTTCGGGAGTTTATACATACTTTCACGGCACCTTGTGCAGAGAATTTACTCATACTTTAACACCCTGCGAGTTCTAGTCTGAAGGGCTGGTTACAATGTTCTGGCTAACGTTTCCGACGCTGTGGGGGCATTAGGGGATAGGACATGTCCCTGAGTGACGCCGTTGTTACTTATCTGTACTTGTTGCTGTTGTTGTTTCGGCAGTTGAGGTCTGGTAAGTTGGATGGCCCGGATATGTTCCGGCAGTAGGTGAGATCTGATGAGCTGGATGGCCCTGTTATAGGCCCTCTGTGGTTCGCTTGTTGCACTCAGTTGGTTTCCTCTCGACATGGTGCTCCTCGTTGGAGCCCACCACTCGCTCCCATTCTCGGCGTAGGGTAGAAACTGACTGTTACCTCCCTACCACATCCCAGCGAGGTGACCCTTGATGGACCCCCACCCTGGCCCTCGGCACAGGGTTGCACTGGACTAATCCCACTAGCTTGACATGGCACTTCTCGTTGAAGCTCACCCCTCAACTCTGCATTCTTGGTGCATTATTGTAACTAACTAACTGGTGACTGGTGACTGACTGACTTGACTGACTGACTCGTGTCCCAGCATGATGAAACTACTTGTCCGATGTAACTCTGGTAACTGTCTATGATTCTGCCCTGCTTTTCGCATCCCGACATGGCTAACCCATTAATGTTGCGACTGATTGATGCGACTGACGGACGTGGCTGGGTTCCGATATCCTGGCCTTGGTAACTGTTGCACTGACTTACTCTCTCGGCACGGAGTATCGCAGTTTACGACTGCCCCGATATGACTGACCGACTGACTCTCGGCGCAGTGATCAAAACTGTACAACTGATCAACTTCAATTGATCTACTGATCCTCTCATGCGGTGATAACGAACTGGCTCCTCTTCTCTTTTAAATTCGCTTATATCCTCTCTTGACTCCCTCCCTAAGTTCCTACACGTGTCTCCCTTGTTNGGGCTTGTGATAGTGCCGCTTCTAACACTTCCTATATGCGCAACGCGTCATGTTATTCTGATACATTAAAACAGTAGTTATATTTCTCCGGACAAAAATCTTAAAAATGTAATGTCTGAGATAAACAGTTTTATGCTATAGATTAATTAGTAATGTGTTTTAGTTAATATCGTCTACTGGTTTGTTACTTTTTACTTTGAAGGGCGTCATGCTGAGTTTATAAAATTATTTTATAAATTTTTGAGTTTTTAAATCATTACTGTTATATAGTAAAATCACTGTCCAAAAATATCAACCGTGTAGAAAAATTGACATTAAACACACATAATACAAATTACAGGAATTTTAAATTTATAATTTTCTCGTATNCAACCGTGTAGAAAAATTGACATTAAACACACATAATACAAATTACAGGAATTTTAAATTTATAATTTTCTCGTATAACTCTCAAAACTGTAAAACGTATTTATGTAAGCTACAGATAAAAATAATTGTTAGTGTGATTAGAACGTAACAAAAAATTTTTCTTGGAAATTTGTTTTAGTGGTTTTTCCGTATTTTAGTTTTAAATTTTTACATAACATATACAGTCAAAATAATTTAAAGTCAACTCCTTACCGTAGCTTAACAAAGTGTCGGATTGCAAATAAATTGCAACAATACACTTCTGTAATTTCAAGAAACACTTCAGTTGAAACCAAATTTTGTGTTAAAATAANGCAAATAAATTGCAACAATACACTTCTGTAATTTCAAGAAACACTTCAGTTGAAACCAAATTTTGTGTTAAAATAACTTATTGATATTTTTGCCAATAATTGTTTGAAGTAAAAACCCTCATATTCACGCAAAAGTATAACATGACGAATGTCATTTTTCAAGCGGTTTTTTACTTTTATTAATTTATCATCGCGATCATGCCATGAAACTACAAAATATCGTCCAGATCTATAAAAAAATTATGTTATTGAACAGCCTTATAGCAAAAGCTGCAAAGTCCCTTACTGTGCAATACGCTGCAATGTACTTTGCTGTGAAGTATGCTGTAAAGCCCCTTTCAGTTAAATATGCTGCAAAATATTTTGCTGTGAAATATGCTGCAAAGTCCCTTGCAGTGAAATATCCCGGGCGATGGACTCGTTGCACAGGAGTCTGTCTCACAGCCTCTTTGGTCACCTGATCATACCTACGACTTCCAGCTGTCATGGTCCCGTAGAGGCAACCGTNGTCTGTCTCACAGCCTCTTTGGTCACCTGATCATACCTACGACTTCCAGCTGTCATGGTCCCGTAGAGGCAACCGTAAACTCACAACGCCGCGATGCGAAAGTACATGCCCTTACGTTCAGTTTGATACTACCCAAGTCAATACAAATTCATAAGGCCTAACTGTACCCTTATACTACGGAAGTCAATAAAAAGCCATAAGGCGTAACTGCACCGTTTACTTCGCGTAACAACTGTGCCGACATAAACCGAGAAAAAAAATCGAATGGGAGCTAAGAAACGTATTACTTAAACATATATGTTACCAAAACATTTATGTGCTGAACAAAACTATTATTTGTAATTATCTCTAAACTGTTCATAAGTGATCAAAAAAATTAATGTTTGTGTTGTAATATAAAATAAGTAGGTATGTTTTCAATAAATACAAAACATTTGAATTTTCACCAAAAATTGTGTAGCTGNGTTGTAATATAAAATAAGTAGGTATGTTTTCAATAAATACAAAACATTTGAATTTTCACCAAAAATTGTGTAGCTGTGTGTAATGTGTCATTTTTTAAAATTGACTCCTTCCCTCCATTGAAATCACTTACAAATCATCAATAATAAAATGTCCTGTAACTGATTGGAATGGAAAGTGGCTGACATAAGTCACGTTCATGTAACCTCAAACTTATATGTGCCATCATTTTGATGTATGTGTGTATTATTATGTTTGTACGTTAATGTACGCTTAGACATAACTTGGTTCATTCTTATGCGCTTTAAAAGTAGGATGTAATATTCATGTAATTGCAAATAGTGAAAAATAATTAAGTTTGTTAAATTAGTAAGTGAAACAAGTTATAATATTTTCCTTTCAAAGATCAGTAAATAGATAACTTAGGTCTCTCAGTTCACGGTTGTAAACTAATTTAGTAAAATTCCTTTTATGCTTTGCTCGTTATAGATGCGGCAAAGTCATAAAAGTAGCTGGAAATACTAACCTGCAGTTGAACTGCATCAGGGTGTGAAAACGCAGCAGTTAATATGCATGAAACGTTTTTAATGTGTTTACTACGAAAATGAATACAATGAAAATGAAAGAGTTTAATTACAGTCAGGGGAATTATTACAGTTTTCAGTGTGCTACGCATAGTCTCGAGAGGAAAGAAAATCTGCATAATGCTACCACGTGTATAATAAGAACGCAAAGTTGTGCTGTTAGATAATTTTTTGGTATAGTGACTAGTTACAGCGTGTATATATATTTCTTCAGATTTATGAAGAATTTTCCTGTAAGGGTTGGGAAACAAACTGTCACGTCAGCACCCAAAACTTTCTGAGAAGAATTTTCCTCTTTCCCAAAAATGTTTTACTGCGATTATTATGGAATTTTTTGAACATTGAGTGCATACGCTGAACAGAATTACGCCTTCACTTAGTTTGTAAGTGCTCGCACTGCCATTTTACCGAGTGAAGTAGTCACGTGGTGTCCTAATAAAACGTCTAAAATAACCACAGTGGTGAATTCCTCACGATATGGTAAGAAAATAAAGACAACAAAGTGACCTAGAAATACCAACTTTCGTANACCACAGTGGTGAATTCCTCACGATATGGTAAGAAAATAAAGACAACAAAGTGACCTAGAAATACCAACTTTCGTAAGAACTGTTGAAGTCATTCTTAAGTGGACAACACGACCTACATTGCATCACATGCTTCCAGAGTCTATTTTATTTGTGAATATTTAAGTTTATCCTCAGTTATGACTGGTTTATTTGAAGTCAAATTATTACCCTCATGACATATGATTGCTTGAAATAGTGTATAAGGGAATGATTTACCTCTCTAAAAATATGTGATGGATTAGATACTAAAGAGATAAACTGTATAAAATTTTTTTTGAACTACAAATAAATTATTTTGAAAACACGTAGTTATATAACTTTACTATAATGCTATTTCTGCTAGTTTGTGCTGAAGCGGTAGATATTTCCAATAAAAGCAAAATTTTATAACTAGAGAACAATAATTTTACGANATGCTAGTTTGTGCTGAAGCGGTAGATATTTCCAATAAAAGCAAAATTTTATAACTAGAGAACAATAATTTTACGTATAAATTTTTGGTTACAGAATTTTGTATTTTTCTCTACAGTAAATTTTTTAGAAATATTTGCTAATGTGTGACCAAAATAGAATCTAGCCATCCACTGGATGTCTGCAATGCCATCAGTGTTTTACACCTAGTCAATAAAAATANGTGACCAAAATAGAATCTAGCCATCCACTGGATGTCTGCAATGCCATCAGTGTTTTACACCTAGTCAATAAAAATAAAAATGAATCACCCACTTGAATATTCCTGATAGAATGAAATCCGCTTCCCAAGGAGAGAAGCTATCGCATCACATCTTCTGCGAGTTTCCGAAATCAGATGCCTATTAATTGAGTTTTCCATTCTCAGTAACTCGTTCCACTGGTCGTCTCAGTTGAATGACATTTCCAGTCTCTGTTCCCCTTCCATTTGCAGTTCTCACGGCTTCAATCTAAAGTTTCCCAGATGGAGTTTGTAATCAAAGCGAGAAGCATTTGTGAAATTTCCTTGGAGAAGAAGGTGGAAGAAAAGGACACAGCCCAGTAAGAACTTTTTGGATAATCAGTATTTTGAAAGTAATACAACTAAGTCAGAGGGAAAATTTGAAATTCAGTTACCAAACAGAATATGAAGTGGAAAATGAAGATAAATCTGAAATACATCGACAAAATTACAAATAAAAATGTATTGTGAATNAACAGAATATGAAGTGGAAAATGAAGATAAATCTGAAATACATCGACAAAATTACAAATAAAAATGTATTGTGAATATTGTTACTTCGTTGTTATTCTTCACATGCAATGATTAACTGTACGCCCTCTCAATAAAATATGGGCTTTCAGTTTAGAAATTCCGTGTTCGAATCGTTAATATAAGCGTCTGTGCGCACAATATTATCTGATGAAAATTTTGGCTTATTATGAAACCAATTGTTAATCACACATAATATTTGGCACTTATCACTACGTTGTTACGCAGTAAATATTTTTACGTAACGTGAAACAATTCGAAAATAATAGTATTCATGATTTCTTAATACTTTTTTAATCAGACGTGTTTGGTTGTTTCCTAAATATGCAGTGTATCACAAGCGTTTTATATTGCTATTAACATAAAAGTATTTATTTTTGGTTAAATTGAACTTTTACTTATTTACTGTCTATACATTTACTTATCTTCTGTCTATAAAATAAAATAACTCATTTATAATCAATACAAATAGAAACAGAGAACACAGATGTGTTGGCAATGCCTAGTAAAAAATAGTTCTAATGCAAAATATTATTAAATTGAGAATTTTGTATAATTTTCTAGACTTAGGTAAGGTTTATTTTCTTGAGGCGGAGGAATAAAATGAAAGTAGAACTTTAGCAGGGCTTAAAAAAAGTAGCGAGTAACCATGAATGTACGAAAATGACGCATTGCTGCTGGTATGCAGGTAGGAATGCAGCTGTGCCAACATAACTTTATGAAATTAGTGTTATTGGCAGTTTAGGTACAACCTTGGAAGGACTTGCAATCCAGGAACATTCCACCACAGAAATATTATCCTATACCCTACTTATAATGTTTTCTGTTGCATTGAGCTGTACTTGCCCAATCAAGTCACTTCCATGTATATAAAAACATAATGTATTGGTTGTTTCGAAAATAAATACTCGTGTTGAGACTGTTTGGAATGTAAATACAAAAAAACTAATAATTAATAAGGACATGTGTAGTTCATCAAAGTGTTGTGCAAATGGTTTGACATACAGGAAGGATTCACGTAATCCCATAGGAATTTGTGACACGATAATTTTCATGACTTACTTGAGTAAAACTGTTTACAAAATGTAAGGTTTTGCGAGTATGCATTTTGAGGTTCTGTCTCTAATTGTACTCTAAATCTTCTACAATATCTTATTAAGGACGATGCAATTTTTTTTCCTTGCAAATATTGATAAATGTTCACATTAATATTTTTAAAACATAAATAGAGGCATTTTTCATTTACTGTAAGACTGATTCAGATGAAGGAAAACACATAGTTAGAAATGTACAGGTACTTGTTTCACAGTCTTATAAGTAAATATTTATGTTACATGGGAATTAAAAATCTATTGTTCACTTCCTTTGACAAACGAACTGTTCAGTTAGACTGCCGCTTAGATTACAATATCCAACATGTTTGTCAGTGTTGTCACAGAAGGGAAATATTTGCACACACAATTATGTCTGTAATGACTAATAATTTCAGCAAGAAAAGATTACAGTAACTTGATTACATTAAAAATGGAATAAAATCAACCTCTCGATCGGAGTGTTGGTAATACATCACTTTCAAAAAAATAATTTCATGGTAAAATGTTAATTCCATGCAGTATTTTATTCAATACTCAAGTATATAATCTGTAAAAATAGGAACTGTAAACTATGTGAATTAAGAACTTAAAATATTGTCATCTATAGAATATATTTTATTTATGTTTTCATATGTAGGAATTAACGTCCTGCCTTAAAATAAATTTAAACTACCTTGGGTGGCATTTAGGTCTACTGCTATAGGCGAACTTTCAAAGGAANATAGAATATATTTTATTTATGTTTTCATATGTAGGAATTAACGTCCTGCCTTAAAATAAATTTAAACTACCTTGGGGTGGCATTTAGGTCTACTGCTATAGGCGAACTTTCAAAGGAAGAATTTACAATTTTTAATTTAAATCTTTGCTTAACATCATGAAAGCTGGGTCGTTCGAGACAGACCCAGTAGTTGAGGTAATCAGAAGCGAAAGAGCCATCAGCTATGGCCTGTTTCAAGAAGTCATCCTAGTATTTACTTGGAATGATTTTGGAAATTCACAAAAAAACAGAAATTAGGAGGTCTGAACTTGGAACTGAACCCAAGTTCCACCATAATGTGAGTCCTATTTGCTATCCCTGCACCAGTAATAATTGTACTGTTTTGTTAATCCACTGTTATTCTGTACCTATTTCCCACGTTTAATGCATTTGTAGTTCAAGAATAAAATCTACAATTTTTGTTTTCGTCTTTTAATAATGATTTTGTCAATCAATTTCGCAATAAAATAAACTCTCAGAAGATCATTGACATTTAGATAGATACTAAAATAAAAAAAAAAAAACAAATTATACATTTTTTTTAAATCGCAAACCTTCTTAAATAAATTTATGAGTCTATTAATCAATTGTGACCACATTTTTTCCTCAAAATATTAATAAAGAAGTGCTGTTTTAAGAAAACGTATCATTCTACAGATAGATGTAATGGGGAAAGCCATAGCCTAAGGGCATTATAAAGAGCAAAAAACTGTCCTTTGTGTANTTGTTAATCCACTGTTATTCTGTACCTATTTCCCACGTTTAATGCATTTGTAGTTCAAGAATAAAATCTACAATTGTTGTTTTCGTCTTTTAATAATGATTTTGTCAATCAATTTCGCAATAAAATAAACTCTCAGAAGATCATTGACATTTAGATAGATACTAAAATAAAAAAAAACAAATTATAAATTTTTTAAAATCGCAAACCTTCTTAAATACATTTATGAGTCTATTAATCAATTGTGACCACATTTTTTCCTCAAAATATTAATAAAGAAGTGCTGTTTTAAGAAAATGTACCATTCTACAGATAGATGTAATGGGGAAAGCCATAGCCTAAGGGCATTATAAAGAGCAAAAAACTGTCCTTTGTGTANCATTCTACAGATAGATGTAATGGGGAAAGCCATAGCCTAAGGGCATTATAAAGAGCAAAAAACTGTCCTTTGTGTAAGGAGTTAGTGTTTCAGCATTGCTATATCGAGGTCAATGACCTTCCAGTAGATACAACCATTGCCATTTATATACTGAAAATGAAAGTCATATTAAACAGTAGTTTACTTTTAGTGAAGGTTTTCGAACCTCATTATTTTGGTGTCCCCTACATGTCCAGCAGTGTAATAAACAGCGTGTAGTTTACCTCAATCACCTTTCGCTTCAGACAGCTCCTTGTCCAGGGGACAATGCATAACAACAGCATGATTGTTCCACAGAACGTAACGAAACGGAGTTGTTATTGCAACAATCACGACGGTTAACGTACAGAGATATGACAGTCGCTGGAAACAAGAAGAACCCTTGTAACGTCACCTGTGTGTGCGAGTGTGTACGCTCTCCGCGGCGATAACAGGGTAACAGCTCTCCAGGGGTACGAAGCTCGCAGGGACAGACACAGCGGGGCTAGGCGATGCGCGAGGTGTTAGAGAAGGTGCATTAGCGAGACCGCATGGCTGCCATTGTCCGGTGGGATAGCGGTCGCCGGGTGGCCATTGTGACATACTCTCACCCTCCCTCACAGAGAAAGGACTCTGACTGTGTNACATTCCTGTCTCTAGATACACCCTCCTTACCCTGCCAGAAGTTATGCAACCACCAGGGGGTAGCTTCTTCATGCCTGTGACTCCACTTCGAGCGCCTCATAGCCCTTCCTACATCACACCTCATAGTCGCATCGCTTCCTGTGGAGTGATTAACATCGGATCTTCGTGCCAGAGTAATTACTCTAAGCATCAGCACCTTATTTGTTTTTATACTTTGCGTACATTTGAATGTCTAATTTACGCTATGTTCGTGAACACTACTTGTGCATGGACATGAATACAGAAATTTTAACTACTTAAAATTAAAAACACGAATTTTCCTAGTCGGTCTACTTAATACAAATAATTGCTTGTGACTGTAACTTCCTCAGAACTTGTATATGCAAAAATTAATAGGCTTATTTGTTTTCATTATGTGAGAAAAAATCAGGCAGAACAGAGTTAATTTTTAATAAGCAACTGTCACAAATGAAATTTTTTTGTAATTTAGCCATTGCATCATGTATTTAAAATGATAACTATATCTTATCTGTACTGCTTGTGATGAGAGTAATAATATTCTAAAAATTAACTTTTTTTCACTCATTTTAGAATGTCGCTGACTTTTCTGTTAAGAAAGATAAACATGTTTTCACGTTTAATGTCTTACGGTAAAAACCTGATAGATGTTTCGAATAATATGCTTCGAAATAAGAACATTAATATAACAAATTAATTCACTTTTAGCTTCTTCCTTCAGTCTAACATGTTTCATGGAACCATTCTTCCCTTTGCAAAAGTGAATTGTTGAAGAAATCTTATCTCTTAGAAACTAATGCCATAGAATCATGAAAAATTCCCACATATTTTTCCTTCCTCAGTTTGAGCTACTGAAATAATGGTTTTGTATGTGTTTCCTCCAACGTTTTCTTACTCGAAGCCATTTATGTGAAATGTTATTTGGAAAGTTTAATGAGATATTCTTAGACGTTAGAGTTATGGTACTCCAAAGCAGCATTTAATAAAACAGAGCATTATAATCTAATTTTGACAGTTGTCCTTTTCTGTTGAATGTTGTTCCTTTTTTCTTATTAGCATAGAATAATAGAATCATCTTAAATATAATTTATTATATCTCAAAGTCCGTTTTTAAGTTAATATTTATTTTGAATCTAAATAATATTGGCAAGCTTTAATTTATTTTCTAGTAAAAAAATAGTGTGCCAATAAACAACGAAACATTTATTGCAAATGTTTTACAAGAGTACAAAACTATGTTCATCAGAATACGATATGGAAGGAAATATTCTTGAAAATTATTTAGTTTTAAACCACATTTTTTTTCATGTAAAAAAATGCATTATTAATATAATTTTCCTCAAATACAAAATATTTGAACCGTTTCTTGTATATTTATCAATAGTTTTCTTTTCCAGTATGTCAAGCTAATTAATTAATATANAACCGTTTCTTGTATATTTATCAATAGTTTTATTTTCCAGTAAGTCAAGCTAATTAATTAATATATATAATGGATGCATGTTTTATTCTGACTTTTCAGAAGCGCTGTTAAATTTCTACTGTCAGGCCATTCCTCCGCTTCATGCTAGCAAAGCTTAGTTAAGTATAGGAATCTACGCCAAAAGGAGAGAACGCCGTATTTNGCCATTCCTCCGCTTCATGCTAGCAAAGCTTAGTTAAGTATAGGAATCTACGCCAAAAGGAGAGAACGCCGTATTTGTACGCACTCAGTTTAATGATATTTTGCATGATCGCTATTTCTTACTGGGCACTACCAATACACACATATCTTCCCTATTTTTATGCTTATTAATTACAGTTGAAATGTTATACTTTATAGATTAAACATTGTTAAATGTTCAATTTAGCCTAAGCTAAAATACTGTCATGTTAATGAAAGTATAAAACGCTTGTGGTACATTATGTATTTATGAAACAACCAAACACGCCATACGTTGGGTCAAATTTTTTAAATCTGTGTTTTAAAAAAGCGCTAAGATACTGCGAAGAGACTATATACACATCACATATTAAAATTGTTACAGTAAAAAATTCCTACCTTTGCAATAGTTANGATACTGCGAAGAGACTATATACACATCACATATTAAAATTGTTACAGTAAAAAATTCCTACCTTTGCAATAGTTACGTGCGGCATGTACTGTACATAAGAGAGTCCCGTGATTGTGTTCAAAGTCGAAACTGTACGAGATGTGTAGAATGCATATACTTGTGATTGCAGTATAGAGAATTTCCAACACACGTCATAATTCATTAGTCTTTGGTAGACCTCCTGTTAGCCACGATCATTCATCAGTGACTGTTTAGGGCCTACAATTTCATGGCGTCAGCAGCAGTGCAGATGAAAAATAACTGGATTGTTGCGGTGTCAAACAGACGTGTTCGGCACCTCTGTATTGACGTAATGTACCCAATTAATCGTTCAACCTTGACGTCAGAGGGGGAAAAAACATTAATTTTCTAATTGTATGCTGTCACTTTAAATGTTTTAGACTCATAATACACAGCACGTTATTACAACACTGCGAAGCTATCAGTTTCAGTAACGACGAAAAGATCGCCAATCCATGTGGTTTCTGTATACGTGCCTATTCTATGGCTCGGTGCTCAGCTGCAACATTGAAAATAATTCCATATTAGCTACAGTTAACAACAGTTAACAAAACACTTCAGAATTCGCGAATCGCACGCGCATGTAATATAACGGAACATAATTTGCCAATCAGCATATATATTAAGATGCGAATAATTAATTTCACACGTTATAAACAGCTGTGCGACTTTGAGAAGGAGAGACACATGATACTTGAGTAAACGTTTTATCACATAACAGTTGCGTTGTTTTTTCCAATCCCTTTTGCAGCCACAGAACATAAAAAAATATTTTACATGTTGCAAATATATAATACGTATGGTGGAGATTAAACTTGGGATATGAAAACATATTGAATTAGAGGATTAATGAAAATCCTTAGCAGTTTTAGATATTAACGAAAATAAAATATTACGAGTTGCACCAGCAGTAAAGAATGGCACTGGTAATGTAATAGTTACCTGGAATAATTGGTAGTGATTTTCAGTAGTGTACAGCCAGCACCATAAATTTAACGAAATCTAAACATGTGGTTGTAGTGGCGAAAGGGTTGTAATGGCCTACGAATTCAAGGGCTAACGCCTTGAAGCTAGCTACATGCTGATCCTGAGCCTCTCAAGAGCTGTGTTGTGTACAGTCGTCGTCAATCTCTGCTGCACTTGCAACTCATCTGTGCCTTGCGAATACACAACGCCTTCCCTGGGCGTCTGGCTGTTCGCAGTAAAATATTTTTTCTCGTGCAACAAATATTTATTTGCAAAATAGTTGCCAAATTTATTTTTGTAACGCTACAAAATAAATATTGTATTTCCTCAACTCATTACTTTATAAAATACACAAAATTGTTTTTTTTTATATTTATAATAATGTTGAATCTAAATGTACTTTCTTGTTAAATTTCAACATTGGTTTTTTGCATTCAACAGTAAAGTGTTGTGAAAGTTGCTTTAATTCAGTTGTAGCGTTGCAAAAATAATCTTTGAAACATGTTTACAAAAAGCAGTTTGTAAAAATTAGTAAAACAATTACAGTGGAGAATTGACAATATTTTTGTATGTTGCACACCTCCACCCAGCAAAATGTATTTTGTCTCTCCTCCCACAAAAGATTAAATTAGATTTGCATAATGAGTGCATTAAATAATTTTTTTTATCCCAGTACAAGAAAAACTAAATTAACTTTACAAAATTTGTGTTACCATAACTAAATACAACTGATGTGGTTTAATTAAATTTTTAAAATGGAAAGGAATACATAAATTAAATGAATGCAACTGTACACAAACGACTACGACTAAATGCAAAATGAAGAAAAATTGTTCAACAATTTTTTAATAAATAACAAATATTATTAAAAAACACTTTCTTTGCTATAACACGTATTTTTATACCACGTAGAAATTCGTGGTTAAATATGAACCACTGCAAAGTAGATTTGCTACAAACTTAATATTTGTTTGGTCTATATATTAATGACAATTATGACTTTGCATTATCCTTACAATATTTCAGCAGTATTCTTTCTGGTAAAGTCTGTTAAAGTATTTTGAAAATTAAACTATTCCGTTGTTGATATAACAAATTTGTTATTTAGTGACAAAATATTAAATAAGTTTCATTGCTTACTAAAAACTATAATGTACAAAACAAATGTTGTAATATTACTTAACCCATCATTTTAGCGTATGTACTGTAATATTTCTTTACTGTAAATAAAAAAGGCTGCTTCCAACGTTTTTATAAAGTGCAGACGCTCACGCCAGCAAATTAGCGTCATCAGTCGGGACTCCGTCTGATAATCAGCGCCTGATAACCTGCTAGCCAGCCGGTAGCCCAGTAAATAGGGAACCTTCCTCAGTGTCCAGTAGCCAGTCAGACGCAATGCCAGTTCTCGTGAGCCCCGTGCAGCCAATCAGATAACGGGCACGTCTACATCAAAGGAACCGCCAAGCCATTTTGTATCTCTGTAGGGGCCGTGGTGGCGCAGCGGCAAGGGCATTCGCCTTCCCTTGCCGCGAGCCGGGTTCGATTCCCGGTGGGAAATTTCCCGGATTTTCGCACTTGGGAATCGTGCCGGACGATGCCGCTGGTCAGCGGATTTTCTCGGGACCCCTCCCCCCCATACCATAATTCTGGCGCTGCTCAGTGTACATCTCGCTTCACCCTCATCGACTCTCAAGACCTTAATTTTAACAGCGTCCTAAACCTCTCCACTCAACTCAATTAAATCTCCGCGGACTTGTCTACGGTTGGAAAAACGGTTGTGGTTGGAGAACGCCGGGCGTGACGCATCGCTGGTGCAGATGGGAACCTAGTTCCTATCGGTGTTTGGGCACTCGGGGATTGGCGCCACTGCACCGCAACTGCATGTGGTCACCTGGCGAGTAATTTGCCTGGACCACATGGCATCAGCGGAAACGGTTTACCGCGCCAGGCTGTTGTCAGAAGCAGAGCTTCCGGCCCAGTAATTACTACGCAGTGTCGTTGTCCAGCGCTGCGTCACGGAATAGCCAACTATACAGAAGCCGATCGGCGAATTTGAGTGGCTGTCTTGCTAATGCAGGCGTGCTGTGTCCAGTGGTGGGTGTTGAACCGTTGCAAAGTATGTTAGTATTTGCTCACAACTGGGCATTCTCAGTGCACATGGCTTGAACCAAAGACCATTGTGAATCCGTCATGACGGAACGTACTGCGTCCACTCATGGTCATGCTGCTAAGATTTTTAACACTTTACNGACCATTGTGAATCCGTCATGACGGAACGTACTGCGTCCACTCATGGTCATGCTGCTAAGATTTTTAACACTTTACATGCTGCCAAAGTAATATTACGTCGTCTGAATTTAACTGAGTTCATGGAGTTTGTCGTAAGATTACGACATCCACATTCTTTCAAGACATGGGTGAAGAAATATTACTTCACCAGAAGTTTTCATAGGGTTATCTGCAATGTAATATTGCGTGAGCAACACTGTAAGTGCAAATTGCTCAAACGAACGGGATGGCTTGGGGCACTTTCAACTCGGTATNGACCATTGTGAATCCGTCATGACGGAACGTACTGCGTCCACTCATGGTCATGCTGCTAAGATTTTTAACACTTTAAATGCTGCCAAAGTAATATTACGTGGGTGAAGAAATATTACTTCACCAGAAGTTTTCATAGGGTTATCTGCAATGCAATATTGCGTGAGCAACACTGTAAGTGCAAATTGCTCAAACGAACGGGATGGCTTGGGGCACTTTCAACTCGGTATNAATATTGCGTGAGCAACACTGTAAGTGCAAATTGCTCAAACGAACGGGATGGCTTGGGGCACTTTCAACTCGGTATTGTATTGGCAAAGAGTTGGCAGGTCATGAACGTTGTCCAGTATAGTAAGCGTGTATGGTGTTGTGTGAGCCAATAGGAGGATTGTAAATCGGAATACAGAAACCAACAGAACTGGTGGTTGTGCAGTCGTGAATATAGGTAATTCACTTCTAGCTTTTCTTCGCTGCCAGTAAATCTGTAGCGCACTCAAAGTGTTAAAGATTGTATGTTACTTCGCGGGTAGATTTACTTCGAATCTACAGGATGGTTCGGAACTATACACACAAATTATCTCAACATACTTCCTCAAATAAAAAAAAATGAGTTTGTGTATTTTTTGTGTGTGAATTACTGATATGAATGAGCGGATTGGTGAAATTATTTTTACTGAAACTTTATTTAATGAACTGTTACCCAATATACAATCAGTGGAATGCACTGAGATTTTAGTGCCATGCCAGTGTAATTTTACTACGAAAAGTGGAAATACCTGTCACAGCAGTGAATACCAGAAACTAAAATAATAAGTGGAGTTTTTCTGATTCCAGTGAACCAGTTTAATCATATCTGCAGTCAAACTATCCTACTTGGAGCGGTTTAAACAATTTAAATTTTAGAGTTTTTATGAGTGACCTATTTCAAATCCTAAGGGAGTTACATACCTGTGAAAGTGGAGGTGCAAAATGTGTTTAGCTACATGTTTAGTTACAAAATTTCAAGCGCTGTTAGATAGGCATCGTTATCTCTCTGTAGTAAGTATTATTAAAACCAGATATGAAAACGTGAAAGATTTTGAAAATACAAGAATTTTCCGACGTTTGGAAAAAAAAGTTGGGCTTACGAATAACTGGTATTTTATTACTTATTATTAAATTGCATACCGCAGCATATGCAAGAAAAAATATTGATTATTTTGCCGCGAAGATTTGCATGAGGAGGTGTTTCACAATTTTTTTAAGTTATACTTCTTTTGATGTGTTGAGGGTAAAAGTTTAGTGTGCAACGGAAGTTGCGCGCTCACAGTGTAACGAAATTCTACAGTGAACGTGATAGGGGTTTGACCCAAAGCGCATGCGCGTATCGTCTAGCTATATACAAACGCAAGGTACACAACATAGCACGTGGTTATATTTAAAACCGACAGAAAATCAGTTAATGTAATACGCAAATCGAGAAAAATTTAATTTATATTAGTAATTAATTGTGAATTTATATATATTACTAATTAATTTTACTCACATTGTTCCGTGAAAAATTTGTCGAGTGAAAAAAATTGTATAATACAATTTTGAAATCGTTTTCAAGTATTTGAGGTTAATTAAACTAAAATTAACCTCAAATACGCAAGGTACACAACATAGCACGTGGTTATATTTAAAACCGATAGAAAATCAGTTCATGTAATAAGCAAATTGAAAAACATTTCATTTATAT
>NQII01008151.1:19766-72909 GCA_002778355.1 Clitarchus hookeri
CAAAGAAGTACAACTTTTAACCCCCGTACATAAGTCCACGCAATCATTTTTTTAATACGAAGAGCCATGTCAAAACATTTGTGGGAATAAATACCAATCACATATATAACTTCGCTTGAAATGTATTTTTGGGCGATCTCTTTCCCCTCACGTAGTATTTGTGGGCACGCCAATTATGGAAGTGGTTTCTTGCAGTAACCGAGTTCAGAGAAACCTGCGTGACAAGTGTATACACAGCGTATTGAAAACAATCACGCGTGCGGAAAGTTTTGCAAAATTCGCGTTATTTTCGGTATGACTCATTCACATTTTAAAAATCAAACCTTTGAAAATCAGCCCATTTACGACGTGCTTGGTTGTTTCATTTGTGTGTCATGTACCACAAGCGTTTTAAGTATCTTTTTTTTTAGGGACAGGTGTATTTCGCGAAAATATTTATGGCCAATATCCTGCGTCCACAACCACAACATCGTTTGGTTATTGGCCGCGTGTCTACGTGAGAAGATATGTTATTATTTGACTGGCCCAATAAGCAAAAAGTACTCCGATACTGAACGTCCGTGATTTGCGGGCAGACACTCGAGGCACGTGGCATTTCAAATCACCAAACCACGAAAGTACACATGAACTAAAGTGTTTTGGAGTATATCTGGCCTGGAAATATTTTCACGAAAAACACATGTCCATAATGATTTGTGATTAAATAAAACTTTCACTAATATTTAATTTATAATTATCGTGAATAAAAACAAAGAGAAAATAAGCGTGTCTCTAATGCCTAGTAAAAAATAGTTCTCATGCATAATATTTTTAAGGTTAGTGCGCACGAATTCGATGCGTCATCCCTTTGGTGTAATTTTCTATGCTTGGTTAAGCTTTGTTTGCATGAGGCGAAGAAATAGCCTGGAAGTAGGAGTTTAGCAGGNGGTGTAATTTTCTATGCTTGGTTAAGCTTTGTTTGCATGAGGCGAAGAAATAGCCTGGAAGTAGGAGTTTAGCAGAGCTTCAGGAAAGTCGGAAGTAGTCGTGGATGCACTATAGCACGTTAGACTGCATAGTACTCTGTACACTGGAATTGGCGCCGTTTGTTTATTAGATTATGCCACAAGAAGCACCCATTCTGTGTTGCAAAACAGAGTCCTTAACGATACAGAGGTGAAATAACAACTTATACCGCGTTCTCCAGTCANACCCATTCTGTGTTGCAAAACAGAGTCCTTAACGATACAGAGGTGAAATAACAACTTATACCGCGTTCTCCAGTCACGCACATGCCAGCAAAATGGCGTGACTGGTCAACAACATGTTTGAGCGCTTTTCGTCAATCAGCGCCTGGTAGTCTTACATGCGAGTCGGCAGTCCCGTCAGTAGCGAATATTTCGCAGCATGCAGTAACCAATCACACACAAGGCCTCCATTCCTGGAGCCTCGCGCAGCCAATCGGATTATAAGTACGCCCAAATTAAAAGAACTGCCATTGTATTTCGTCTTTGTGTACTTATCTACTCTGAAACGGCACACTCTTGATGATGCACGTAGCAGGAACGTTTAAATTTTGGTAGAGAAAGCATTAACGTTTTTATATGTTGCCATGGAACCAATTTCATGCATATAGCTGACTAACTCACTTACCGAAATGAGATAATTCGTATTGTATTAAGATACGGTGAGTCACTTCAAAACTCTTTGAAACCACACTATTAAATGTTTTCTGTATTTTTTGAATTTCTCGAAATAAGAAAATGCTTGCATATTTCTGGTTTGTAGTAGACTGGGGATTTTTCTTAAGATAAATTTTACTAAGCACATCTTAAAATGAATTAAGGCACATTCTTTCTGTCACTCTTGTTAAATTTGCTGTAAGTTTTCCCTTTATTGTATTTGTGCGTCCCAAAAATATTAAAATTGTGATTTTGATTGCCACAATGCCAAAACTATGTGATTAAAAATTTATCTAAAAAGAAAGAATATTTACAATTAACATCTAAAATTTGAACTGTGTTTAATACAAATATAAAATAATAATTTCATTGGTGACTAGCACCCTTAAATAATGGATTCAGTGGTAAATTGCATCTTCAACGCATAAAGGACTTCCTTACCTGGAAGCAGGCTTTCGTTCGAGTACAGTTATAACCATGGATCCGCTTCCTCTGCAACATGTTTTTTATATTGTGCACTGTGGCTGGAAGGGTTAAAATTAGAGAGCTGAAATACTTGCACCATCATTTTCTGATATGCTTACAGTAACTGTAAGTAGTTGCATATTTCAACTTATTATATCGTTGGAAAATAATTCATTCCACACGTCTTGTGAAAGCCTGCGCTAATGAATAAACACGTCATAACTAGGGCCACCTGTTTTTCGCGAAAATATTTCAGCTAAACTTCAAATTCGCACGTGCATAATTGCAAATTTCGTTTGGCTATTGGCCGCGTCGTGTCTATACAAGAAGATATTTTATACTTAACTGTGCCAATCAAAATTAAGTTATCTCAATGCTGAACGTCGGTGATTGGCTGGCAGGCACCCAAGACGAGTGAGGGGTGAAATTATCCAACCACGAAACAGGCTCGAACTAAAGTGTTTTGCATTACAACTAGTCGTGGAATATTTTCGCTAAAAACAAGTGACTCTAGTCACAACGGTGTGATGATCGAACAATACGCCGTTACGTCAATATTGAAATATTTCTTCTCCAAGACAAGATCTAGAGAACAAATGAGTATGAAATCTCACCAGAGTATAAATGTACAGGTCACTCGCAATAATGGAGATAGTAAAGCATTGGGTGATATCTCCCACTGTACTGTGTGCATGCATGATATTTTTCTATTATCTTTTGGTTTGAATACTGAAGATGCCGTGTGGTAATCGTGCTCTTATGACTGTGTTTTTCTAAACTTAACTTCCCGGATTAAGATTCCATAGATTCATTGCTGTTGAATTAATGTAGTACTTAGTAAATTTTTATATAAATTAATAATCTGTGGTGTGTTTTCTAGTTGGTTTTCTTTACCAAGATACACCAGCATGTAGTTTGGTTTCTGGTTTAGTCTGTATTCTCTGCGGTGAGTAAAGCTACCGTTGCTTCGTTTGTTCTCCGTCACGCACCAGTTATTATACATTTTATTAACTTCGCGGTCGTCCGTGTGTGTTACTAGAGAGGCCCCGGACCCAGCCATTCAATACCTTATGGTTTGGTGGATCCCAACTAGTCTCCGTTTTCCGGTTTCTGTTTCCTGATGTGCGGGCCCGCGCAGGCCTTTGAGAGTTCTGTTTACTTGCAGAACTGTGTGCACCAGACTCCGGTTCCCCGGTCTCCAGGGAAATGTGCCTGACGCAACCTCCGCATCAATGGCTCTCAACTGCTCTGTGCTAGCTGTCACGACAGCTCTGTTACACCGTTACTTTATCTATGAAATATTTCTCAATGCACTTGTTTGCTAATACAGTTGTTATAGACATTAAAAATTATGTTCTCTCCAATAGTAACTAATTTATTTAATTTACCTGTTATTTGAGGTACCCCGTTTAATAATTTTAAGCTGCGAGCAGTCGATTTACTATAACGTTGTTTCAACTAAATTTTGATTAAAAATAAGTGAATTGTAATTGTGAGTAGATTTATTAATCTATTTTCTATTCTGCAAAAAGGATTCTCAACTTTGTTTCATGGAAAATTGTTAACGAACTTTTAGCTGCGAAACTTATAATTCAAGTTTTATTGATGATTATCATTCTCTTTGTCAGCTATTCACTTTCTGGATAATTATTTGTTAAAAACTTTCAGTCATATTATGGTGTTTTGAAAGAAAGTAAAATAAATGAAAATAAAAGAAAAGATTGAGTACCACAAGTCACGTCTTTTTATTTATTGGCAGTTTAGTCTTAATCTGGACCTAGTATGTTTTGTTGATTATTGTGTGTGTGAGTATATATATATAACTTTACTATCTATCTTGTGCCATGTACTATCATACAGCATGTCTGTTTCTTTGTGTATATCGCTACCTCTCCTTTTGTTTGTGCAGGGTCCTTTGGTAATTTCGTTAATTTTGTGCTACTTTGTTGGTTATATTTTTGTGGTATTTTTTTATGTTGTTTGAACCAAGGACTCCTTGCATTTATTTGTTTGTGGAAGTTCATATTTTAATTGTTTATTATCTTTTGGTCGAACATATGTGACACAGTAAAATACGTTACTGAGCATGACGAACTTCTACAAACACTAGCCACAAGTGAGACTTGTTTCATTGGTACAAGTGGACCTGGCCACGCCCTCCAACAGAGCGGACCAGTAAGATATAGTGTTGGTACAGTCGGTGAGTTCTGAGTGGGCAAGAATAATGAAGCCATGACGCAAGCCATCTCCAACAATCAATGAAGTGTTATGTCTTCATGGACACGTAAACACGTTTCCCATCAAGTCTCTTGGAGTGTGGAGTGGAGTGGAGAGATTTGGGCGACTCTTAACATCGAGGCCTTGAGAGCCAACGAGGGTGAAAAGAGGTGAGTATGGAGAAGTGCTGGAATGAAGGGGTTGGGGAAACGGGATATTCCTGAGAAAACCCGCTGACCAGCTGCATCGTCCGGCACGATCCCCACATGCGAAAATACGGTTGCAACCCCGCCGGAAATCCAATTCGGTTCACCTAGGTGGGAGGCGAGTAGTCTAACTACTACACCACCGCGGCCCCTAAGCCTGTTGGAAGTGATGATTCCAGTTCATAAATTAGCCCAGTTTTGGAAGTGTTCAAGTCACGGAATTTCGCTTGTAAACATAGAATGGGACTGGCCGCTCCAGTTTATACTTCAGCTGTGCGTTACGTACGTCATGCACATGATAGGCTGTACACTGTTAATGAAGCACTTTTGAAATCAACCTTTGAAAAATGTCACTGATCCTATCTGCATCTACTCTAATGGGGACACTGAATGGCGTGCGCCCAATAAAACTGGCAACGACGAAAGGAAAGTAGTTCTGTGTTTCATCGTTGAATTAAGTGTTACGTTAAAAATGGTAAAAAGTGAAATGATTTCTTTTGCTGCTGGTTTTAAAATCCAGATACGTGTAAGAATTGGCATGTTTGTAAATTTCTTACTTCTCGAATACTTCGACAGTTTAACTTGACCGATGTATAAACAAAGTGATCAGGTTCATGGCAATGTTAATTTCCTACACTATGCACATGCAAGTTCATCTTAAGCAAGGCTTTCAGAAATGCTCAGAGCAAGGCGTGGTTTGGTTTCGGGGGCGGGACTAACCGCAGTGACGAGAGATGACGTGGACAGTGCAAGCTAAAAGTCGTGGGGAGCGAGCCACTTCCCTTCCCCCTCTGCCTAATCATTCTGCTGTCGCAAGTCGCCAGCCACGGAGGGGAAGTTCTGCTACCTGGAAAGGAAGATGTCGGGAATGGTGTTGGATTTTAAATAGAAACAGCTCACTCCCACTGTTCAAGTAAGGCGGGAGAGTACTTCAACTAAACAACACAGCTGCGAGGCTGAAGTAAACTGAGCTGGCGCAAACGTAACAATTCACGTGATATATTATAGATTACGGTTCACTTTGAAAACTGCAACCTGACCAACCCTGGGTGCAACTTGGCTAGATTTATTTTGCACTACCGTGACACAAATGCGAGAGAGCGCTAAGGGCGGTCCAGGTACAAGTTTATAATGTATCATCGCCCCTGCACGCAAATGAGTCGGCGTCAGATAAACTTGCTAAACCATGTCTCAGCAGCTTGCGTGATATGATAGCAGTGACTAATACAGTACAGGCCAAACGTTTAAGACCACAAGGTAATATCAATGCACAACCTACACTTTTGCCACAAGAGGTCTGTGCATTTTTTCCATACCCTTCGTATGATTAGAATTAACTGACATAGACTTCAATGGTTTATATGATGTATTATATAAAATATGAATTTTTATATTTTTGAAGACGACAATGAAAATTCATATGTTTTAGATACATGAAGTCCCATGTTTTTGCAAGTATTAAAAAAAACACTATTATTAGTGAAAGAGTTATATGTGTGGCACTGTGGTACAAACATTAAAGTTCTAAAATTTACTGTAGTTTTTTTATGTTTATTATTTTGAATTTGCACTTAAATGTGTTTGTTCCTCCTTATTTATTACATTTGATTACGATACTTTTGAGCGATTCATCCGAGCTGGTTCTGTCTATTGTTTTATTTCTATTTTACTCTGCATATGGTATACTATGACAGTTTGTTGTTCCACTGATTTTTCACTTGAGCCTCATTTGTAGATGCCTGTACATGAAACCAAGGAAGTTATTGACTTCCTTGCGTAAACAATGCAAAAAAGGTTGTCCAGTGACTGTAATTTTCAAATTATTGCCAATATTGGCATGCAGAGTCCAACAGTTCACGCAAGACAGAAAGCATAGCAGTTAACTTTAAGTAGAATATGTGTTAGAAGTAAAATACATCAATTGCATTCGTCAGGCGCTGTTATTGACCAGCCACGTAGCATTTGAAAGAGAGCAACAACTTTATGCCAAGGTGGAACCATACATAGATAAACTGAAGAGCAAAAAAAACAAAAACTGGCACACCTGCCTAATATCGTGTAGGGCCTTCGCGAACACGCAGAAGTGCCGCAAAACGACGTGGCATGGACTCTACTAATGTCTAAAAGTATGCAGGAGGCAATTCACACCATTAATCCTGCAGGGCAGTCCACAAATCTACAGGAGTGCGAGGCGGTGGAGATCTCTTCTGAACAGCACGTTGCAAGGCATCCCAGATATTTTCAATAATGTTCATGTCTGGTGATTTAGATGGCCAATGGAAGTGTCTAAAGTCAGAAGGGTGTTCCTGGAAACACTCGGTAGCAACTCTTGACGTGTTGCGTGTCGCATTGTCCTGCTGGAATTGTCCACGTTCGTCGGAATGCACAATGGACATGAATGGGTGCAGGTGATCGGATAGGATCCTTACGTATCTGTCACCTGTCAGAGTCGTATTTAGACGTATAAGGGGTCCCATTTCGCGCCAACTGCACATGCCCCATACCATGGCAGAACCTCCACCAGCTCTAACAGTCCCCTGTTGACATGTAGGGTCCATGGATTCATGAGGATGTCTCCATACCCGTACACGTCCATCCGCCCGATACAATTGGAAATGAGACTCGTCAGACCAGGCAACGTGTTTCCAGTCATCAACAGTCCAATGGCGGTGTTGGCGAGCCCGGGTGGGGCGTATAGCTTTGTGTCGTGCAGTCAACAACGGTACATGAGAGGGCCTTCGGCTCCAAAAGCCCATATCAATGATGGTCCGTTGAATAGTTCGCACGCTGGCACTTGTTGATGCCCCAGCATTGAAATCTGCGCCAATTTGAGAAAGAGTTGCACGTCTGTCACGTTTAATGATTCTCGTCAGTTATCGTTTGTCCCGTTCGTTCACGATCTTTTTCCGGCCTTAGCGATGTCGAAGATTTGATGTTTTACTGGATTCCCGATATTCACGGTGCACTTCGTGAAATGGTCATACGCGAAAATCCAAATTGTATCACTACCTTGGAGATGCTATGTCCCATCTCTCGTGCGCCGACTATAACACCACGTTCAAACTCACTTAAATCTTGATAACCTGCCATTGTAGCAGCAGTAACCGATCTAGCAACTTTACTAGACGCCTGTTTTCTTATATAGGTGCTGCCGACCGCATCGCGTTACTCTGATTGGTTCCATACCTCTGTTATTTGCATACGCACGCCTATACCAATTATTTTTGGCTCTTCAGTGTATACATGAGTATATTTCATCACTACAGGAGAGTATGCTGCGTGAGAATGTGTTTTTGTCGTCCAATTGTTTCATATTATACAGAGCTGAAATAAATTGTTGATAATTTTAAATAGTGCCCTTAAATTCTAACCTGTACATTATCTCGTGAGCATGTGCTAACAAAGTTCGATTTTTAAATTGTTAGAAACAGGAAACTTTACTGCCAGCTCTTATTGTAATTTGTATAAAAAAGCAACGAATTCCAGTCATCAGTTATATATTTTAACTTCATTCCTGGTGCGTCATTAAAACACAGAACTTCACCAACTAATGTTGCTGCTAACGTAACTATAAGAATTACAACGAATGGATGTTTACACTTATATACAGGTATTTTTTTTATGATTTGTTACATAAGTGTTTATTAGTCTGTATGTATGCAAAAATACGTTAAGAGAATGAATTTCCTGAAAGGTCGCACCTGTTCACTCGTAGAATACCAAATTGTCCTTCAGTACTGTCTTCGTTCAGTCTTTGTGTACATCTGTACATTTTTTCTGCAATGTTTTTTCGCGTGTTCTTTCTTCGTTGTATTGACCACATTTATTATTTTTGTTATTAATGTATGTATCGTCGTGTTCACTTGTTGCACTTCCTTCTTTGCTTTCTAAAATAATTCCATGCTCGGAATTGTCTGATTTATTTCTTTTTTTTGTTATATCTACCGAAGAGAGCAAAACTTGACATTTTTAGGCATTATTCTAGTTTTCTACGAGAAAATCCACTCCAATGGATTATGCCCAAAACAATGCTTCGTTAGTTAAGTGCTAAATTCATCACGAGAAAAGCAAAGGCACGAATTTTCTTTCGAGAGATGCAGCTCCTAATTTAGAAAATTCATTTGGCGCTACTTCGCGTGTTGATCTTACAAGCGCTGGAATTGTTGGATATCGATGAGATCCGCTCAGTAAACAGTTGTTGCAATGGTAAACACAGGGGATTGCCTATCGGATGCCTTCTCCCCGCGGACGTGGGGATGATTACTCCCAGCGCACAGAGATATAAAGCCGAGGACATTCGTACACAGAGTTCGAGATATTCGACAAATAACGACCGCCAGGCAATCCCAACGCTAAAAGCCGCTGAGAGTAAATGCAGTTCCATCCGCATACTACTTATTTAAAAGAGCGATGGTTGAATTTGTTCTCCAGTGTAACCGATTTCTTTCTGATTGTAGTTTAGTGCGTGAAGAGATTTGGGCAGCTCTTAACATCGAGTTCTTGAGAGACGATGAGGGTGAAGCGAGGTGAGTATGGAGCTGCGCCGGAATAAAAGGGCGGGGAAACGGGAGGTCTCCGAGAAAACCTGCCGTCCAACGGCATCGTCGGGCACGATTGTCACATGCAAAAATCCAGGGAATCAAACCCGGTTCGCCATGGTGGGAGGCAAGTAGTCTACCCACTACACCACCACGGCCCATTGTATTTTAGAATTATAAATTTCGTAATACCAGCGCATATTTGTTTCTAAAAAATTTACAATTAAAGGAAGTCGCAAGGTTAATGCTGATATTAATTTTTCTTGTGGTCGAACGGCTCAAAATGAAGGGAAAGCAGGGCTTTAAAAATGCTCAGTTAAGGCCCCCGCCTATTTGGAAATTTTTTCCGCGTTTGAGGTCGAGAATCGCGGGAGCGATGAGGGCGACACTGTTCTGCGCATCAAATACGCCATCGCCACTAAGCGCAAGGCTTTTAATTGGCGCGCAGTGTTCTCGTCGCTCTGCGTTTACCTGTGGGACTTTCAGCGGTGGCCATATTCTCTTTATTGGTGGAACGTCTGCAGGACAGTTCAAGGCAGGGCCCTTGAGTGGGTTTTGTATGTATCAGGTACGTCTGATCTGAGATGGTGTTTCTAATGTGCGTGATGTCTTTAAAGCCCTCAGCAGCCCTCGTGTGAAGTGTGTGTTATTTTCGTGACTCAGCACATTAGCTGCACGTTTAATAGTTTCGTAGAGAAACGTGTTTTTCAAACACTCGGTAACACAGTTCAACCGCCAGGCAGGTTTGTTCCTCTCAACAAAACAAAAGGAAGTCTTTCTATTGTATTGTAAAGGCTGTTCACAGTTAATTAGGGATTTTTGAAACCAACATTTGAAAAATGTCACTGTCCTTACTTGCATGTATTTTAACGAGAATATTGTCTGGCATGCGCCAAATAAAGTTGGCAACGACGAAGTAAAATAGTTCTATGTATTATCGTTGAATTAGATATAAGTAAACTTTTGTCAGTAATGAAATATACATATATTATTTTGTTTCGGGTTTAATGAAAATGCATTTTATGATGAGCAAATTTGTAAAATATTTACTTTTCTAATAATTTCACAGCTTCACTTGACGGATGCATGAATAAAGAGATCACCCCCCGGCAACGTTAATTTTACATTTGGCGGAAGAATATACTATATGCATACAAGTAGTTTTAAAGCATAGGATTAAAGCGTAGCTGTGAAATTTTTCATTTTAGCGTGAAGAACCTATTGTTTAGCCACACAAGTTTTTCAACTCGGTACAAGTACACCGAGATGAAAAAAAACGACTTTATTGCATGTCACCACAATTTTCCGGATGTTTTGTGATATGAATATTTTTAGTAAAGTATTTTTAACTGTGAGTACACAAGTTAATTTTATTTTACATATATAAGGATTCATTTTTTGAATTCGTGAAACAAATCCACACCCTGCAGTCTGCTCACACACACATATATGCACACATAAACACACACACATATATATTATATATATAGTGTCCGATACTTGTAACAAACATAGACCTATCACATTACAATATTTCAATTTTTTGTTTAGCAATTCTAGTAAAAAATTATTTCTGAAATTTTAAAAGAATCTTTTAGAGATTTCACATTAATTTATAATAGAATTTTCTGTGAATACGGAGGACATGTAATTTTAAATGTTACCGGTACATTAAATGTATGTTATATTCAAATACATATATTTTATGTTTTTACAAACTGAAAGTTTTCCAACACTACCTAAAAAAATATTCTGAACCTTGATCTCGTCATTACGACACATTTTCCTTCAAACAATGAATAAACATTTCAGAAATCTAGATTTTGAGCTCTTTTTACTTGCAATTAACCTTTAGTGATAAGGTAATTTTAGCTGCGGAAATTACATCCGGTGTAGAAGCTGGTCGAATAAAATATAATTTGCATTTTAACTGGAATTCAGTATTTTTTACCTGCCCATAATGCTTTTACACCTTTATCAACATTTAATTTTATTTTACGTATATTACAGACGGTTTTGCAGCAACCCAGTATTTTGTTCTGCACATAGCTATTTCAAAATATTACTAGAGATTTTAATAATCTCATCACTGTTATATCCTAGCCCAATTATTTTGTCTGCGTCTCCTAATAATGTATGTTACTGCTTTCCGATCAACGTACTTTTGGGTGCAAAGTGCAGTGCGTTGCTACACTACTTATGTAAATTGATTGCAGCTAAACAAGCACTTATTTCACATTCTCTATCGGATTACATATAGGACACGCAATAATTACAAAACAGTGAGGTACAGGATAGCACAATAAACACAACAATACGCGGTAATTATAAGTCAATTTAGACGTAACAATCTAAGAATTAATTAGTCTAAATGAATAATACGCAACTCTTTGTTATAACACTGGTATTGATCAGAGGTAAGTATCTACCGCCCATAACTGCAGAAACCTGCGGTACGAAGTCATGACTATAATGTATCAGTTATCACCCGTCGTAATACCATTACGACCATAAGCAAAGAAGTGGGGGGAGGTATTTTCAATTTAATTCTGGTGTTCAAGGAATACGTATGTTACACACTTCTTTGCTGGGCTACTGCTATGACGTCATTGTTTAGCCACATACCTTAACTGTACGCTACACACGTAAACTCGGTATAGGCACCGCGTTTCGTCCGAAACCCATGGTGCTACAGCATGATCACGTAGGTGACATCGAGTGTAAGGGTAATACGGTAATACCATGTCGTGTGACGGTGTTATCTCTACCACAACTTTTCGGAGAACTTGTGTTTCATACGTATTAAAGCTGTTGATTACAGATTAAAGGGAGAAACATGCTGCGGCATGGCATTACTGTTTCACCATTACGGTTGGGCTTAACATTTTTCTCATTGCACATCCTGTTGAACAATACCACTTAAGTACAGTGTTACTTTCCTGTGCAGCTTGCGTAGTTGAAGTAAAGAGCCTAAGGTGACATTTAACACGTCTATCTACAAATTTTAGGAAGATGAATCCGTTTTTAATTAGTGCAATTGCAATGAAAATGAGTGAAATATTTTCAACGTAATAAATTGAATCTTACCGATTATTTCGCCCTTGGAAAGAACACGACATTACCGCAGAAGCTTCAGGTGTATATTAACTAGTTTCCTAGTTCCAAAATTGAACGGCTTATTTTTGCCAACGGGCTTATCTAAACCGTTGTACACTGGTTAGGTAAATACGATTTTTTAAATGTTAATTCAGTTCTCCTGCAACGATTTTAGAAATGACTTGGCTAAATTTAAGTTATGCCAAATAACATCTGCTCTTTGCATGGTGAACGTTAACATACGCCACGGTTCAACCACGCTATTACAAAATTTCTGTTGGCAGTTTATGAATTTACGTTAGGGACATATGTAAAAAATGAAAATCTGTCCAACCTGATTTAACAATAACTATTCCTGACTGTCATTTCTGCACCTCTGGCAATATATCAAGCGCTTGGTAAAATTACTGAATTGAATATAACTTCATATATTAATCAATCACGTTCTTAACTCAAGAACATATGGGAAATTTTTTTAAGGGCTTTAAAGAAGGAGGCTAATAAAAATTGTGTTTACGGGGGCTGGTTGGCAGTAGAATTGCAAGCCCACATTTATGGTAGAAGCAGAAATTATTAATTGACTTCGTTGCGAAACGCGCCGTAGCTATTAACGCCGCCGGACAAGCCATTTCCGACCGTCGATTGAACATTTGTCATTCGCAGGGGACGGAAACCATTTACCAGAAAGTCAAGAGGTGACGGAGGCCAGAGGTAGTTCATTTGTCGCTGGGACTCGAGTTGAGCCTGATTGTTCTGGTCGCAGCCGTGGAAGCAGTTACTAATCGCGCTGGCAACGGTTAGGCGACTGAAGGGACACGCGGTCGTGTTCGTTTTCCTGCATGACTTCAGTTACTGGTAAACCTACAAATTATGATTTTCCGTTAACAAATGTATACTTATCTGCACCAGTGAACGTAAAAGCAATTTCGAGCTTATTTCGCAATTTTTGTCGAAAACAAACATGGAGGACTGCACAGCATGTGAACAAGCTTGGCGCTCATTAAGGAACTGTAAATTCACCAAAGCATGTAATTAGGAATCATACGTGTTTGTCTTTTTTTCATTAAAACATTCTATTTTAAACAACCTTAAAAAGAAAATTATAACGTAAACCCTCTGCTGTGTAAAAAAAAACTATCAGTTTCGTTCTTGTATGTGACAGTGGCTGCAAAATGTATTTCGACATTTACTGAAACTACGTATTACGTTTTTAACAAAATCGTTCGCACTTTTTGTAAATTTTATCCATTATAAAGAGACATAGAAATCTTGGATAGCGGTTTGAGTACAAATCTGGGGCTTAATAATTTGCCCTAAGAGTGAAGAATCAGTATACGGACTGATAAAACATTATAAAAATATAAAAAAGCTATGATCCGTAAGGCGTATTCAAATGAAACCTGTTTGAGGAATCAAATCATTGGAAGAGGAAGAAAGAAAAGACGAAACGCAGTCGAATAGAAAGAGCAGTATTTGATTAATCCTGCTGCACAAAACATATCTCAGACAGAATAAAGTTGCCCCAAAGTGTTCGGGCAGGCATCGCATTGTCGAGGTAGGCGGTGAATTACGTCCGCGAAGGATTTCTGTTGCCAACTGAACTGGATTTCAACTGCATCCTTTACGTTCTCGTCGGTTTCGAATCTTCTTCTCTTTTGGAATTGCTTTAAGGCTGTTCAAAAGCCAACGTTTTTTGTAGACTTTGACGATAATTTTGAGGTTTCTTGGCGTGTTATCTGTGATAACTTCATACAAATATCATGTCATTTGAAAAATAATAATCATCGTGTGTTCTCAATTTAAATGTGAGAATTATCACTTAAAATATTGGTTCATACAAATTTTAAGTTATTTTCCACAAAGTTCGTTTACAGCTGAATTATTTATTGAAGTCAAAATAGTCACACTTTTAAATTTCTCTGAAATTTGGCACTTAGTTAAGCTGTGATAAGGTTTCAGATTAGCTATTTTGAGTTTCAATTTTATCTCAGAAGTGAAAATTTAAATTTGGTCAAACTGCACAGCATATTTACAAGAAATATTCTTTACGACATTCTAATTATGCTAAAATTATTTTGATCTGTAACCAAGCGTATTAATATTGCCATACTTTAAAATTTGCACGAAAAAATGTACAAAATGTTTTTGAATAACAAGTCGAAAATCAAACCACAACATATATGGGCTGATACAAACAAAAAAAAAATCCGTGTAGAAAAATCTTTGAAAAAGTAATTTAGTATTTTTTAATTTATTTTGTAGTTAGCATAACAGTGCCGGGAGACAGCAGCTTTACGTACCTGCGTGCACAACCAGCTGCATATCACGAAGGGAAACGGAACTAGGGCGATCGTCTGCATACGAGAATACGTTTCCATCTTAGCTAATATGATTCCGTTCACCTTCGTGATATGCAACTTGTTGTGCACGCAGACACATGAGGCTGCAGATTCCCGGCATTGTTATGCCCCAATTAAAATTAAAATTTTAAAATACTAAACGACATTTCTAAACATTTTCCTACAAAGATTTTTAATTTATATTGGTCCATGGATGTTGTAGTTTGAATTTAAACATATTATTAAAAAACACCACGTATAAATGAAAAATTCCAGTAGCTTATTTAAAAATGGTTCTAAAAAGTAGCTATCCTCAGTTGTCATACTTATTCAAGACTCTTATTTAACATAGCAAAAAAAAATTATTTAATGGTTGTTTACGGTATTATGGACAGTTTTGAAATCAACCTTANCGAGGCTGCGGATTCCCGGCATTGTTATGCCCCAATTAAAATTAAAATTTTAAAATACTAAACGACATTTCTAAACATTTTCCTACAAAGATTTTTAATTTATATTAGTCCATGGATGTTGTAGTTTGAATTTAAACATATTATTAAAAAACACCACGTATAAATAAAAAATTCCAGTAGCTTATTTAAAAATGGTTCTAAAAAGTAGCTATCCTCAGTTGTCATCCTCAGTTGTCATACTTATTCAAAACTCTTATTTAACATAGCAAAAAAAAATTATTTAATGGTTGTTTACGGTATTATGGACAGTTTTGAAATCAACCTTNACTCTTATTTAACATAGCAAAAAAAAATTATTTAATGGTTGTTTACGGTATTATGGACAGTTTTGAAATCAACCTTAGGAAAATATCACTGCCTCTACCTGTATTTATTTGAGATGCACACTGACTGCCATACGCCTAGTAAAGTTGGTAACGACGGAGTAAAAATTAGTTCCATGCTTAAACTTTGAAATAAAAGTGTTCGGTAAACTTTTGTGCTTCCTAACACGATTTATTATATTTACTGTTATTTCTGCATACACGTGTAAGGATCAGCAAATTTGTAAAACAATTACTTTTCTAATATTTTCATAGTTTCACTTAACCGACGCAGTAATAAAGTTATTAGGACCATGGCAATGCTAATTTCACATGTTATGGGAGAATATGAAATGTGTAGGCCTATACAAGTAGACTTTAGTCAGGGCTTTCAAAAGTGCTCAGCTTGCCGAGAACGGCCCATAAAAAGGTTAAAATGTCGAAAATAACTTCATCTTCTTAAACAACTTTTACTGTTCGCCATAACAGCGTTATCCACGTACGAAGTGACACTATTGATCTCTACTTTGCGCGTTAGCTGTTCCCTTTTTCCACTCACAGAAATTTCGCGACCAATCAGTAGCGACAACTTATTTTCGCGCAAAGAGTTCCATGCATGCTAGATATTAATATACTATGTACTCACGTGCAGTTTTTCTTTGCTTATTGGCTGCGTGTCTTTGTCAGAAGACAGTCCGGCACTTGACTGATTTAAACAGAATTATGTTACTGTGAATGCCTATTATTTGCGGCCAGGCACCTAAGACGAGTAACAGTAAATATCATCCAATNAACAGAATTATGTTAGTGTGAATGCCTATTATTTGCGGCCAGGCACCTAAGACGAGTAACAGTAAATATCATCCAATCGCGAAATTGTATCGAAACCAAAGAGTTTTGAAATACACCCTGATAGGAACATTGTCTCTCTCGCGAAAATCACGTTTGTCCACCAACCAGCAACGGTCTTCTACGACATGTACTTTATTCGTACACAACGGCCATAAGCATTCTCCGGCGAACCTTCATTGACTTACACCCTACTGCCATCGGTAACTGAATTACCGCTCACTGATCCGGCTTAGACGTGTTTGTTACCATTCCAGACACACTTCGTACTGTTCGTAACTGATGGGGAAGCTCCCTAGACACGGACGGGGTGGGGTCAGTGTGGAACCAGTCCATTTCCCGAAAACAGGGGGTGGGCAGTATTTGTTTGCTTGTCGCCTGCAGCTGTATTCTCTAACTCGTTAGCTGTCACATATAACGATGGTAAAATCTTTTAACGAGAAATATCGTTTATGTCACTGAAGAGCGATTTTGTAATATCTGTTTTCCTACAAATGTAGAGTAAAATATCGAAAATCCTCTTTAACTACGCTGTGGGCAATCGAGAAATCTCGTTATCGTAACGAGGGGTACGAGAGCCCTCGGCAACCTTCCGATACAATTCGTATTGCTGTGGTCCGTAAATAAGCAGTACTATGTTGGACAATTCTCCTATNCCTCGGCAACCTTCCGATACAATTCGTATTGCTGTGGTCCGTAAATAAGCAGTACTATGTTGGACAATTCTCCTACACGCTAAACGTAAACTGGGGTAAATTGAGCCAAATAAGGAAAAACCAGTGAAATAAGCTTCATTTAAAACAGTCGCCGTCGACGATAACTGTTGAGTGTGCTTCGTGTAACTTTGTAAAATGGCGGGTATTCGTGAACAGCNAAAACAGTCGCCGTCGACGATAACTGTTGAGTGTGCTTCGTGTAACTTTGTAAAATGGCGGGTATTCGTGAACAGCTTTAACCTCGTAAGCTGAAAACAGTCGAATTAAATTTCAAAGCACAAAAGCCATTCCGTTTGTGACTTAAACTAGCTCTTACACTTTCTAAAGCAGTTTTATGTACACAGAATGCTAATTTATTTCCCAAACACGAAATAATATGACGCCTACGTTACTATTCACGTTATTATAGTGCGATAGCTCGTCGTGCGCAAGGACTTGTATAATTTTAGGTTCCCGGGTTCAATCCCACGCACTTCCAAAAATGTATTTTAGAGTTTTTGATTTTACGAATATTTTACATAAAAATCTGATTAATATATTTTAATACAACAATATTGCAGGGTGATTTGCATACAAATAACACATTTATTTATTTATTCATTCGGCTGTAAAGGCACGCAATGGCCCGTTGCTAGCGTCAAATTGAGCGGGAGAGTTGGGAGTTTTTGTTCCTTGTGAAGAGATGGCGCCAGATGTTCTGTTGTTTATTGGTGGCAAGTGTTGCGCCAGTATGTTTTATTTTACTAATAATTTAACATAATATTCTGATTAATATATTTTAGTACAACCATATTAATAATGTGAATAAAACCACAATTGTTTTTCTACTCTTATGTACATAGATCAGACAGATTAAACACATATAATCATGCTTAAGTTTGTAAATTATTTTCTGCTGTGTTTATTATATAGAAAAAAATTATGGGTGTGCAAAGTGCATTCCTTATAGTAGTTTTGTTTAATACATAGGTCCTATTTGAGTGATAACTGTAATTGCTGCAAAGAAAAATCCGTTTTGTCCCAACAATAACTGTCATTTTGGGCCGAACTTTACTACGCTATTTTAATACTTAGTTAGAAATTATTCAAATACATTATTTTAATACAATGCATGCTTTAATATATATTAAAATATTATTTTATATAACTTAAAAAAAGTTGAGTGATCAAAATTTGAACTCGAAAGACAAAAACCTCATAATACTAATACTGTGCACAATTATTAGACCAACTAAGCTATCACAACAATTTGCAAGAGGAGGTAATTATTTATATTGTATTTCAATCTTAAATGTTTAATGCATTGAGATGAGGTTTTTTATTACTTTTTATATACGGAGCACTCAAACCACCTTCCTTTCTTACTTCCCTTATAAATACGTGTATTCCGGAGAATAATGTTTGGAATTGCCATGTTAACTGAAAAATTGTTAAGGCGTACATCAGATCATTGCACAGTATTTTAGACGTTCTACTCGTGCATTTTCTTCTCTTTGTTTGGCCTAAATTAGTCCAAAGTCATGTACCATTTACTTTATTACTATTTTTAGCTGTACCTCTTTCAGTGCTCTCGTGTTCACGTCTCGTGAACAATAANGTTAACTGAAAAATTGTTAAGGCGTACATCAGATCATTGCACAGTATTTTAGACGTTCTACTCGTGCATTTTCTTCTCTTTGTTTGGCCTAAATTAGTCCAAAGTAATGTACCATTTACTTTATTACTATTTTTAGCTGTACCTCTTTCAGTGCTCTCGTGTTCACGTCTCGTGAACAATAANATGTACCATTTACTTTATTACTATTTTTAGCTGTACCTCTTTCAGTGCTCTCGTGTTCACGTCTCGTGAACAATAATTGGCTGGTTAATTATGTTAAACGTCGTTTAGCTGAAACGATCGGTATCAGAAAATGTAACGAAAGTTTTTCAGTTCGCACGTTTCCACTGGTGTTACAGAATCGCATCCTCGATACGCAGCTACCGTTACATCGTACGGAGTTCGTTATTAGAGTTCTACTGAAATAATTCGTTTCAAGCGTAAAGAGTTAAGGATACAGCTGCCGAGCAGTGTAAATTAGTGCGCGCAAACATAGGTCCTGTTTTTCAAGCCAAGACGAAACGTGCGGTTCGTTCATATCACATCTGAATGTAAATTTTTATATAGGCAAGGACACCTAAGACGTTATTTAATTAGTAATTGTACTTTTACATGTATAGGTATATTTAATCCACTGTAAATAGTAATCCTTATTTCAGCAATGACTTCTACTGAAGCTAAAATTAGGAAAGTGATACACAGCGAAGGACGCGAAATTATAAGTACTGTTGTAGAGAAGTGTGACAACGAAGCAAAATAAGGCAGCCTAGCTTTTCCTTTGAGTCATGCGACACATCGCACCGCTTTTTACTCAGGTGTAAGTGAAGCAACTGTGGAACGAATACGAAAGGCAAACCCAGTACGAAATGCAACCGATATTAACAGTCCATTTTCAACACCTGGGGGGAAAAACACTCTTTTCGGCGAAAACATACTACCATGACTGTGGATCATTTTGACATATGTGTTATCAGAAATACTATACATTACTTTTATGTTCGCGAGAAGAAAGTTCCNTGACTGTGGATCATTTTGACATATGTGTTATCAGAAATACTATACATTACTTTTATGTTCGCGAGAAGAAAGTTCCAATAGTCTCGAAATTTTTGGCAATAATCAAGAAGTATGGGATTTAAGTGGAGGAAGTGCGGATCCAAGAGAATAAANAATAGTCTCGAAATTTTTGGCAATAATCAAGAAGTATGGGATTTAAGTGGAGGAAGTGCGGATCCAAGAGAATAAAACTCGTTGAAAGAGCAGACATCGTTACTTGGCGCAATGACTACATACGCAATATATGGCACTACCGTGAAGCTGGCAGAGAGATTTTCTTAATGAGAGTCGGATTGAGCACNATGACTACATACGCAATATATGGCACTACCGTGAAGCTGGCAGAGAGATTTTCTTAATGAGAGTCGGATTGAGCAGAATTTAACGCTTTCCAAGTTTTTGAAGTGTGGAGCATGTGCACTGGCCGAGGTTTCCGTTATTTCGTTCTTGAAATAAATAAGGATTTTTCTATGGGTACACACGTACACTAAATACCTTTTCCGGTTTTCTTCTAAAAAAAAAATCGTGTTTCATAGTGCTGGAAAATATTACTACACTGTATGAGGCGAGTAAATGTTTTCGCTTTGCACAGTATCATACGCTCCCTTGTCTACCTAGCCTTGTGACGTCACCACACCTCTTTCCAACCGCATTCCTTGCGGGGATCTGCGTATCAGTGGCGCACAGTACATTCCCACGCGTCTATTTGCGATGGTAGTGGAAATTTTAAGCAAGAACACTGCGCATGCACCATATAATATATTCGCGGCATTGTCACATTTTTTCAATCGAACCTCTGAAAAACCATTCCATGTATGATGTATTTGGTTGTTTCCTAGGCATGTAATGTATCACAAGCGTTGTATACTTCTGTAAACATGACAGGCGGGCTTAGCAGTAGCAGACGACCGAAAATGTATGTGGTAAAGAATCTGTCAAGGATGCAAAGATAGTAAGGATGGGTTACAACTCTGTTATTTTCACCTGGATTAAATGCCCAAAATAAATTTCTTACAAATTAATCTCNATGACTACATACGCAATATATGGCACTACCGTGAAGCTGGCAGAGAGATTTTCTTAATGAGAGTCGGATTGAGCACAATTTAACGCTTTCCAAGTTTTTGAAGTGTGGAGCATGTGCACTGGCCGAGGTTTCCGTTATTTCGTTCTTGAAATAAATAAGGATTTTTCTATGGGTACACACGTACACTAAATACCTTTTCCGGTTTTCTTCTAAAAAAAAATCGTGTTTCATAGTGCTGGGAAATATTACTACACTGTATGAGGCGAGTAAATATTTTCGCTTTGCACAGTATCATACGCTCCCTTGTCTACCTAGCCTTGTGACGTCACCACACTTCTTTCCAACCGCATTCCTTGCGGGGATCTGCGTATCAGTGGCGCACAGTACATTCCCACGCGTCTATTTGCGATGGCAGTGGAAATTTTAAGCAAGAACACTGCGCATGCACCATATAATATATTCGCGGCATTGTCACATTTTTTCAATCGAACCTCTGAAAAACCATTCCATGTATGATGTATTTGGTTGTTTCCTAAGCATGTAATGTATCACAAGCGTTGTATACTTCTGTAAACATGACAGGCGGGCTTAGCAGTAGCAGACGACCGAAAATGTATGTGGTAAAGAATCTGTCAAGGATGCAAAGATAGTAAGGATGGGTTACAACTCTGTTATTTTCACCTGGATTAAATGCCCAAAATAAATTTCTTACAAATTAATCTCTTATCATCGAAAAACGCATCCGTTAGTAATAATATGACAAAAACTCGTCAGGCATAGCGGACGCCATTTGTTTATACTGCTGGAACTACTGACGAATGCCCCACCACCGAGATTACTGGTTGGCTGTTGGCGTTCCTAATTGCTTTCCTGTTGACCAGTAACCCCAGCGTTGTCAGTAGAAAAAGTAATGCAGCTTCAGTAGGATACGGGAGGAAGGGGAGAGGAGTGGGACGTCCCCCTCCCCCGGCTATGTTTTTGATGGGGGCGATGGCCCCTCAACTTTTCACGCTAACAAATTTTTGGTTAAATTATTATCTTTATTTGTGCAGTATAATATAGTCGGTAACTTTCTAAATTGTGTTTCGCAGGACTTGTTTTATGCTTACTGTATTNACGCCATTTGTTTATACTGCTGGAACTACTGACGAATGCCCCACCACCGAGATTACTGGTTGGCTGTTGGCGTTCTTAATTGCTTTCCTGTTGACCAGTAACCCCAGCGTTGTCAGTAGAAAAAGTAATGCAGCTACAGTAGGATACGGGAGGAAGGGGAGAGGAGTGGGACGTCCCCCTCCCCCGGCTATGTTTTTGATGGGGGCGATGGCCCCCTCAACTTTTCACGCTAACACATTTTTGGTTAAATTATTATATTTATTTGTGCAGTATAATATAGTCGGTAACTTTCTAAATTGTGTTTCGCAGGACTTGTTTTATGCTTACTGTATTNTTTATTTGTGCAGTATAATATAGTCGGTAACTTTCTAAATTGTGTTTCGCAGGACTTGTTTTATGCTTACTGTATTGACAACTTGCTGCATAGTGCTATTTAGAAATATCAAACAATAATTTTTCGTATAGTGAATGCATTCATTTTATTGAAAATGACATAACAAAACGCCGGGATAACAGACATTTCTCTGTAATTAAAATCCATGCTTCTAAATAATAAAAATATTAATTTAAAGCTATATTTTTGAAGTGAAGAATGTATACTTCCTACCCCACCTCCCTTGTTTAGGTGACTGGCGCCCTGGGAAAGGACTCAACCGCCCATCCTCCCTCCACCCATCGCCACATTTACTGTTCTGTTATGTCTGTTACGTAAATGTTGGAAGTTGGCGCTGTGTTGCAGAAAACTGTTGGCTAGTACCAAGTAGCAAACAAAAGAAAAACATCTCACGCAGAAAATAAATAAACTTACAAAGTCAGTCATCCATTACTGTAGGTTGATTTTTATTTCAAGTATCGGCTGTTCACGGTAAACAGAGCCCTTTTGAAAACCCTGCTTAAGATATACTCGTATGCACATTATATATTCTTCCACTCCATGTACAATTAACATTGCCATCGGCCTGGTCACTTTGTTCATGAGTCGGTCAAGCGAATTCGTGAAATTATTAGAAGTAAATATTTTAAACATTTGCTTGTTTATAGACTTATAAGCATTATAAAACCATAAAGCAAAAATATAGTAATCACAGTATTAACAAATATTTGCCTAGCGCTATTTAATCAACGGTAAGTATATGGAACTACTTTCTCTCCGTCGTTAAACCAACTTCACTGGGCGCGTACTAGTCAGTAGGCTACACCCGTTAAACTGTATGCAGTCAGGGTCAGAGNTCGTTAAACCAACTTCACTGGGCGCGTACTAGTCAGTAGGCTACACCCGTTAAACTGTATGCAGTCAGGGTCAGAGAAATTTTTCACAGGTTGATTTCAAAAGTGTTCACTTTACCGTAAACAGCTTTTTTTTTTTGTGCGGAGGACGTTATAAAGCTTTCAAGGTGAAAATCATGTTCTGTACATGTGAAAGGGATCATTGGTAAGGAATGAGTTAAACTAATAAAAAAACACATTATAAAATTATTTATACACTATATACAAGCCGTACATGATCCAATATATGAATACCACCAGTAGTACCAACAAGATTGCGAAAAAACCATATCTCATCACCCAATTGCAATTTCACTTTTTTACATGAAGTAAAAGGATATTTAGCAATGGAAGCAAGCGCAGTCTGATTTATAACACTTTCGTGGAGAGAAAAAGTCTTCCAACATATTATATCACAAACATCAATTTGATTAATGTAAGCAACATCAGAACCTGGGTGGTTGTGAGCATGATGGAAGAAACACATTTCCAAAAGTCCACTACCAAGGTTACTTGTCATAAACCTGTAAACCAAATCTTGGAATTGGGCAATGGAATATGGTTGTTTTGTAAACTTGTAGGTACTACTGAAGATATTCATGTATTGGGTCATGAACAGCTTGTATATAGTGCATACATATTTTATTAAGTGTTTTTTATTATTTTAATTCATTCCTTACCAATGATCCCTTTGACATGTACAGAAAATAGTTTTGACCTTGAGAGCTGTGACGTCACCGGAAGTCAGCTGATAAGCTTATCAGCCCAGCCTGAAGTACATCCGGTGATATGGAACCCAGCAGTAGCGGCAGCGCCTAAAGTTACGGAGCGCTGCCGCGATTCGCGCATTACTGCTGGTACAGCCGGCGTAGGCTTGTGAACTGAATCAGTGGTTCAATACAAAACGTGAACTGCACGTTAAACTGACTGCCATTCTAGGAATATGCCCAGTCTACCCAGTTATAATCCGTTCAAGGTTACTTCAAACTTTTCTGAAGCCCTGCAGAAGTTCTACTTTCAGGATATTCCTCCGCCTCGAGCAAACTAAGCTTAGCTAAGTTTAAACAATTACACCAAAGGAAAATTCACCCTGTTCGTGCGCATTCAGTAATAAGAATGTTTAGCATGAAAACTATTTCTTACCAAGCACTACTAACATAAATGCTTTCTCGCTGTTTTTATTCATATTTATTATAAACGCAGTATTATAATTTATACATTCAATACAGATAAAACTTCAATTTAACGAAAAAAAAAGATACTTTCATGTTAACAGTGGTATAAAACGCTTGTGATACTTGGCATATTTAGGAAATAACGGAACACGTCATACACGAGGTTATATTTCAAAAGTTTGAATCAAAAAGTGTTAATAAACCTCTAATATACGATATAACACGGGGCCTGCTACCCTCTCTCATCCCTCAAACTCTGGAAACATAATCTTTACATTTCCGAACTATCGTTCATTGTCGCTGTCACAAGGCAACATCTGTAGTGTAATCGTGTTCTGCTTCTTGTCCCTTGCTGATTGCGTGTAATTGTTACTTCAGACCCCTTAATTACCCTATTCCATTTATACTTATGTTCACGATTTGTTCTTTTAATGTCATCGGCCATATTTCTTTACCTCTCTCTTAGAATATTTTTTTAGCAGTTCTTTCTTATACGAATGTTTTTGTAATGTGTTTGTTTTGTCCATTTTGGGGGTTAGTTCAGTCTCCCCATCTGCTTACAGTGCTATTTTTCTTTGTTATATTCATTACTGATGATGTCCTTTTTTTCTCTTCGGCATGGACATTTCCGTAACGACAGAAGAGCCTGTAATTCTGGCTGGTGTGTTGTATATTGTANACCCCTTAATTACCCTATTCCATTTATACTTATGTTCACGATTTGTTCTTTTAATGTCATCGGCCATATTTCTTTCCCTCTCTCTTAGAATATTTTTTTAGCAGTTCTTTCTTATACGAATGTTTTTGTAATGTGTTTGTTTTGTCCATTTTGGGGGTTAGTTCAGTCTCCCCATCTGCTTACAGTGCTATTTTTCTTTGTTATATTCATTACTGATGATGTCCTTTTTTTTCTCTTCGGCATGGACATTTCCGTAACGACAGAAGAGCCTGTAATTCTGGCTGGTGTGTTGTATATTGTANTTTTTTTCTCTTCGGCATGGACATTTCCGTAACGACAGAAGAGCCTGTAATTCTGGCTGGTGTGTTGTATATTGTAATAATTGTGGTGTTGTTACATAATATCCAAGATGGCGAATGACGATGGCACACTCCGGTAGTCACAAAAAACAACAATATGGCCGACACCAGCGCCATAGCAGTTGGCCGGAAACAAGATGGTAACAGGAAACAATATGGCGGGAAGAAACAAAATGGTGGCAGGAAACAAAATGGTGACTGGAAGCAGGATGGCAAGTCAAGGTCAAGAACATAATATGGCGGAATCCAATATGGCGGAATAGAAGATGGTGGAATATAAGATGGCAGATGGCACCTCGGCCTCCAGCCCTTGTCCTGGAGCAAAATTATAATTTAATCAAATTAATGTAGGGTGATGTTAGGTCGGTGTGTGGTACTGACCGGTGCAGTAGAGCGGCTCGTCGGAGCGGTCGCCGCAGTCGTCTCGTCCATCGCAGTAGCGGTCGAGGCGGACGCAGTGCCCGTTGCGGCATGGGAACTCGGAGATACGGCAGGCCGGCACTGGCAGCACCACCGGCGCAAGCAGCAGGGCCGCCAACCCCAGCGTAGCCCACGCCGCGCCCCGCATGCCCACCAACCTGCGCACACACTACACACTACACACATACCCAGGTACATCTCCGCCGTCATCACTCAGCACCAACACAGACCAAGTAAGTATACAGAGATGAAACAGCCGCTTATACCGCCAGCTACAAACGCACACGGTGGTGTAACTATGAGTGGAAGGAGGGTGGAGGTTAATATCAGGGTAATCAACCATCCCCCACAACCAAAACCAAAATTATATTGGCGATATATATGTATTTATACGTTTATCCCTAAATTGGCGATATTTATTACAACAGAAAATGTTTAAAATGCATAATTTGTAGGCTACATTTTAAGAAATTTTCCCAGGGGAGGAACCCAAAACCATCCTCCCTTCGACCTCGTGGTATACCTTATAATCTGTTTCATGAACGAGTGCACTTTTTTGACATTTAAAGACAGCCCTTTTTACAGATGTCTCTACGGATACAACTGTGCCCTTTCCCTGCCTAGATGCCGCGGTGGTGTAGTGGTTAGACTACTCGCCTCCCTAACGATGCCGCTGGTCAACGGGTTTTCTCGGGGATCTCCCATTTCCCCTGCCCTTTCATTCCGGTGGTGCTCCAAAATCACCTCGCTTCACCCTCATCGGCTCTCAAGATCTCTATGTTAAAAGCCGTCCAAATCTCTCCATTCCACTCCCCTCGCCAATGTTGCACTGCGAGAAAATCGAACAAAATATTTGTTTGTATAGGGTGAAAAATAATTTTAGTTGCCCTAACAAAATATTTTACTAGCAAACAAAATTTTAAAACCTNTTTGTTTGTATAGGGTGAAAAATAATTTTAGTTGCCCTAACAAAATATTTTACTAGCAAACAAAATTTTAAAACCTAAAAATTACTTTTCTTCAAATAACAAAGTACACATTTGAATAAACGAAATCTCGGTGTTGGGTCAAATATTTAGACTCTCAACAAAGTGTTTTGTTGAATAAACTGAATATATTTGTTTGGCTACTCATTTGATTGCCTTCGTTCAAAAAAACTGCTCGAGAGTTTGTTTGCATGTTTTGTGACAATTAGAGTAGTAATGTATTTTTAGTGCATCTATTGATGCTTAGTAATTGTATAAATACATTTATAAAACAAATTCATCAGGAAACTGAAAAGTAAAGCTGTAAAACTTGAAATATTATTTTGCGCACTGTGTCCAGTATTTGCAGTATAACTATTTAAAAAATTCCAACTTCATCAGCGATCTCNGAAATATTATTTTGCGCACTGTGTCCAGTATTTGCAGTATAACTATTTAAAAAATTCCAACTTCATCAGCGATCTCATTAGCTGCGATTACTTAGGCGTAGCACTCGGACGCAGGTGATGTAATTTCGAATCTCGGGCGAACTCCTAACATTTTTTTATATTCTCCCAAACTGTTTACTGTATGTGGAGCAAACACATTTTTATTTGCACCAACCAAATCTTTAGTTTCATCAATAAAATTTTTGTCTGGGGCAACCAAATAAGAACAACAAAATAATTTGGCTTAAGCAACATAATATTACATTGCCCATATACAAACGAGTATTCTGGTTGCACCAAACAATCTTTGTTTGATTCAACAAATCTTTTTCTCCGTGTTAAATTTACATAACCACACTCAGCCGACTGTCTACCTGTCCAGTATGCAACATAAAATATTTGTCCATGGAAATAAATGTACGCAAGAATACTTTCAAAACTGTGGTAAATTTGCACTCTTTCGTGATACATACTATACCCCCCGGTAGCATATCACCCCTCCACCCTTTTCCCAGTTACGCCACTAGCCACAAACACCAGTAAAATTGCGTCACTGGCCAGTAACATGTTGGAACGCCTTTCGCCAATCAGCGTCTTGCGGCCAACTCGCCAGCTGACAGCCCGGCCAATAGGGAACCTTTCACAGCACGCAATAGCCAATCAGACACAAGGCTCGTTCCCAGAGCTTTGCACAGCCAATCAAACAATGGTTACGCCCACGTCAAAGGTACTACCACGCTGCTTCGTCTCTGAGTACTTATCTACTCTGAGGCACCACGTTATGCTTCAAACACTTAAAGACCGGTTACCGATAAACTAAACACTTTTGCAATCGACCTCCGAAAAATAAAATGTCCTATTACAAATGCATTTTTTTAACGGACGTGCTGCTTTACATCCTCCGACATAAAATACTAGGCTTAACACTAACTCATGATTTCTTACAGAAATGCCAACGACACCTGTCATGGAAGTCACGTCGATATCAGTTAACATTTTTATTTTCAAGAAACGCATGTTTTAATTATATATAATATATGTATATAGCGTAAACTGAATAAATTCTACNACATTTTTATTTTCAAGAAACGCATGTTTTAATTATATATAATATATGTATATAGCGTAAACTGAATAAATTCTATTTGTATTAAAAACTGGCCAAATTAAGTGTGCTTAGAAAGTACAAGGTACTGACAGTTATAAAGACAAAAGAGCAGTTAAGTGTCAGCACTACGAAGTTCGTTACTGCATAGTTGCCATCACTGCTCTACCCAATATTCCTCTGCATTAAAAATTAACTGTGATATTGACCTCGTGACATGGTTCATGTGCTAATCAAGGTAACATTAAAATTGCCAGAAATATTTAAATGCCACCTACTCTATATGCTAGTTATTACCGTCAGTCTCATTAAGTGTTAAGTATTTTCCTACAAATTCCTAGAACGTACTTTTCATGCGAATTTAATACACGGAACTACTTTTATTACACCGGTGCCAATCTGAATGGGAGCATCTCTGAGAGGCGATGCGTTAAAACATGCAGATAGGGACATCGATTATTTTTCAAAGTTTGATTCCATCTCAAAAGTGCTCAGTTGCCCGCAATTAAACTACAGAATGAACGAGCCGCAAAACTCTTTCGCGGCGTTCTGATGGTGCTGGTTATCTGGCTAAATACAGGGTAGCTGTCTTGTCACTTCCGTTTCGACAGTGACGCCATTGTGATGCGAGAAAGTTGACTTGAGGCACAATGAAAGAAAATTTATTACGGCTTCATTCTTTCTGTGGTGTTATTTAAATTCGGTATGCAGGTTCGCAAGTCAGGCTGTGCGAGTTCGGCAAACTTCGGGTGTACTCGGATTCTCTCGTCGACTGTGGCCCGACGATGTCGTCATTACAGCGCATGCGTGGCTAGAGAGAAACATAGGCTCAGTGATGGTAGGGCGAGGGAAATTTCCCTTTTCGAGGGAAATTTTGATACGTTCCTAGTCGAAAGAGAAAAGGGGAATTTTTTTTCGCGAAATTGCTTAAAATTCGGGGAAATTTCAAATTTTCGGTGGATATTAAACAACTGGGTTGTCTGATACAGGTTTCTACTGTTTCTTGACATCAACGGTATCGTTGTTGTGAAATAATCAATATTTATATTGTGTGACGCATAAGATATTTTCACTTAGTTTCGTTCTTTCGTTAGAATTTATAGAGTAAATGAAAATGTCAGAGTCTAGTAAGAGCTGTGTTACAAGATAGGAGGAGGTACAAAAAGAGGTAATTCCTCACTCAAACGCATAAGCAGAAAGTATTTTCAGTATTGTAACTNAAGATAGGAGGAGGTACAAAAAGAGGTAATTCCTCACTCAAACGCATAAGCAGAAAGTATTTTCAGTATTGTAACTGACGTTAAAACGCAAGAAGTGTAACAGACTTAGTATCGATATGTTAAATTCCGTATGTGTAGTAAAAAACATTTCCAATACACAATTCCTGGGAAGATGAAGACAGAGAAGAAGACGCCAACAATGAATTGGAATATAAAATGTTACATGGTAAGACTGTATTGCAATTCAAGCATACAAAGAAGTGTTGCTTTGCATGAACATGAGTACTTTCTTTGTGCTGTATCAGTATATAATTTAATACTGTTATTTTGTGTGTTTTAAATGAAAAAACTTAGGTCAGGAAATTTTACTTAGAAAAGGAAAATTCTGTAAACCAAAAGGGGAATTTGCTCTCTAACTATTACCATCACTGCATAGGCTGCGTTCCCTGGTTTATTTTTAAAGTCAGCAGTTGAGGTTACTGACGGGAGTTCCTTTATTCGCTGATTCTGATTATTAGTCACTAATGAGAGGATGTTTTTAAATGGCGGTGGTAAACGATAATTCTGTCCAAGAAACTCAAATATTGAAGTTATATGCCGAGGATGTGAATATAGCATAAATGGTTTTAGTAGAAATTTTTTTGACCTGTGTTAAAAGCAAAATTAAACTCTTTATCATAGAAAAACGCGTCTCACAGGCCTGCGATGAAAAAAATACAAGGGAATTGATAGCTGAACTTAATTTATTTTTTGGTGCTAATTAAAAAAAAATAAAGAAAAATGTCTGTCACGTCACGTTTTCTTTAAAAATGCATGTAACTTGGATTTTTATGAACATTTATCATAAAAATTCTTGGCGTTGAATTTCTTCCCTCCGACGGACTGGTAGTAAGATGGTACCACTTTGGATGTCTTATGGGGAGACTGACAGCTCCCCGTCGCCATCCCCCCTCCTCCTCACAATCTCTCACTATTAATAGCATCGCGCGCATCCTTATCTTGATTCGCTGACCTCGCAGGAACGCTCACTAAGCGAGCGTAATCGGCAGTCGCCTTCTAGTTGTTCGAGCTTAACGGTTGCTTTTCTCTGTGCGTTTCCTGAAACATGGCTTCGAGTTCGAGACGTTGTGAAAATTTTCCAGATGACTGTTGTTACATATGAGGCGAATACAGTGTTATTAAAAATCTAATGAGGAGCAGTACACACTATATAAGACAACTTCAGCTTACGTATTTTGGCATGAAACTCGGAGACCAGGACAAATCGTGGGCTCCTCATAAAGTTTGTGTGCAGTGTCTCAATGATCTACGCCTCTGGTTCAAAGGAAAGAAGACTGCTTTACGATTTGGAATTCCTATGACATGGAGTTAGCCGACAAACCACTCTGACGATTGTTACTTTTGTTCCTGCCATGTCCATGGTTATAACAGCAAAAATAAAAAGCTAATATCTTATCCTGATAACACTCCATCGGCCATAAGCCCCGTTCCTCATGGACCTGATGTGACAGTGCCTTTGCCTCCACCTGAATTGTCAGTCATCTTTTCAGAGTCTTCAGAATCGGAACATTCAGAAGTTCAAGGCTCCGATACCGAATACAAGCCTCTGGAGGCGATTCATCTCAGACCTTCATTCAGGTAGAACTTATTGATCTGACTAGAGATCTGGGTNGTGTCTCAATGATCTACGCCTCTGGTTCAAAGGAAAGAAGACTGCTTTACGATTTGGAATTCCTATGACATGGAGTTAGCCGACAAACCACTCTGACGATTGTTACTTTTGTTCCTGCCATGTCCATGGTTATAACCGCAAAAATAAAAAGCTAATATCTTATCCTGATAACATTCAATCGGCCATAAGCCCCGTTCCTCATGGACCTGATGTGCCAGTGCCTTTGCCTCCACCTGAATTGTCAGTCATCTTTTCAGAGTCTTCAGAATCGGAACATTCAGAAGTTCAAGGCTCCGATACCAAATACAAGCCTCTGGAGGCGATTCATCTCAGACCTTCATTCAGGTAGAACTTATTGATCTGACTAGAGATCTGGGTNAATACAAGCCTCTGGAGGCGATTCATCTCAGACCTTCATTCAGGTAGAACTTATTGATCTGACTAGAGATCTGGGTCTTTAGAAAAAGGTAGCTGAATTGTTGGGCTCCAAATTGAAAGAAAAAACTATTGGCCAAATGAACCTCTTTTTATTGGTACAGGAATCGGGAAAAGGAATTTGTTAATTATTTTGAGGAAGAGGAGAACCTGGTCTATTGTTCTGATATTCCCGGATTGATGAGCAAATATAATATCACCTACGATAAAGATGAATGGAGGCTGTTTATAGATTCATCGAAAAGGAGTCTTAAAGTTGTCCTTCTTCATGACGGAAGCCAGTATGCATCTGTACCAGTTGGACACTCGGTGCACTTACAAGAACGTTAAGAAAACCTGGCTCTCGTCCTCAACAAAATAAAATATGCCGACCACGGTTGGACAGTTTGCGGTGATTTGAAAGTTATCTCCATGCTTCTGGGTCAACAAGGCGGGTACACAAAGTACCCATGTTTCATTTGTGAGTGGGACAGCCGTGGTAAAACTCAACATTGGGTAAAAAAATAATGGCCTAAAAGACAAAATATTGAACCAGGCACCAAGACTTTGATTCGAAACAGCTTAGTTGAGCCACAAAAAGTATTGTTACTCCCTCTGTATATTAAATTAGGTTTAATGAAGCAGTTTGTCAAGGCTATTGCAAAATATGGCGAATGTTTCAAATACCTGTGCAAAACGTTTCCAGGTCTATCCGAAGCCAAGTTGAAAGAGAGAATCTTCGTTGGTCCAGATATCCGCAAGCTTATGAAGGATAAAGAATTTGAGACTCACATGACAACAAAGGAAAAAGAAGCTTGGGTTGCCTTCAATGATGTCGTCCGTAAATTTCTGGGTAACTTTAAGTATCCTGACTATAAACCTATTGTAATTAATATGCTGGACAAATTTCAAGTGTCGGGTTGCTTCAGGAGTGTCAAAATACATTTCCTTCACTCATATGTGGACTTTTTCCCCGAAAATTTAGGAGCAGTCAGCGAAGAAGAGGGTGAAAGGTTCCATCAAGACATCAAAGATATGGAGCGCAAATATCAAGGAAGATGGGACAAGAACATGCTCGCCGACTACTGTTGGATGTTAATACGAGATAGGCCTGAGATTGGACATAAAATAAGAACGCCAAAAAGAAGTTTCAAAGGAAAAAGAGTACGGACTTAAATAGAAACTGTTGTTTTGTGTTATTATGTTTTTTTTCTCACTTTAACATTGTTTCAAACTTTCATGTACACACATAATTTGCTCATCTTCATCAATCGTCTATTTTATGTAAGTTACCGTAATAAAAACAAATTGAAATTGTATGTTGGTTTTATTTTCTAGAAAATCCACCATAATTTGATGTAAAAAGTCTAAACTCAAGGGAACTTTCTGTTTTTCTCTCAACCAGAGGCGGCTCGTGCGATCTGGCAGATAGTACATGCAACATTGTTCGAGAGAATTCCTTTCAAATAGGATTTTAGCCAATATATCGATATAGATTTTACAAAAATCCTGACGTGATGGAAAAAAATGGTGGTCATTTTCGAAATCAGCACACCAAATAACATACAAATCAGCGAAAACTTCTCTTGTTTTTTTTTTCAAAAACTTCAATTTCGTAGGCCTGTGTAATGGCATGACAACAATTTCGTTGGACATAGCGGACGCTGTTAATCTTACTTTTGGCACTGCTCACGTGTGTTCTGCCACTGAGACCACTACTGATCGGCTGTTGGCGTTCCTAAGTGGTTTCCTGCTGTCAGCAGAAAGAAATTAATGTAGCCATATTTATTTCCTAGATTTCCAACCGCATACTCGTATATCCCGAGATAACAGGATAAAATCAACTGCAAATGTTAAAAATAGGGATAAAAAAAGTTTTATTGCAGATTAAACTAGCACAGTTATATGCTTACGTTTGACGAGGAAGCCGAGCACATCCGAAGTTTGCCAAACTAGTACCGAAGTCTCAGCGACTAGACACAAACGTTCATAAGCAGGGAAGACAGCGCAAGAAGATGACATTTAAAACAGCAGCTTAAATGACATGGGTAACAGCCGTGGTGTCTCTCCTCCCTGCTTCTACAGCAACGTGAAAATACACACACGAGTACACTCGCACACATACACATATGCTCTTTAAACTTCACATCATCAGCGAGCTTATAAGTACGGCACACACAATGGATATTTGTCTTATCAACTTACCTTAGGCCCAATTCTCCTAATTCCGTACTAGTATAGTTTTCCACATATTTTGTGTTAACATTTTCAGTGCAGTTTTTACACTGAGAGAAAAAAATTTTCTTTCATATACCAAAGAAATTTACGTGAAGAGTTTGCAATTAACAATATTTTGCTTACTCTACTAAATGCTCTTGCTCCAAAAATCTGCACTACTTCCCTTAAACAAAATGAAACGTTTACAAATCATTTCATGTTCGATCATACATTTGGTTGCTCCGACATCATCTAAAAGCAAACACAGCCATCTTACAATTACGTTAAACTAATCGGTTTGGTTGCCGTAAACATGATACAAATCAGTGTAGGGTCAAATGAATATTTAGTTTGTAGTGAATGAGAATTTACTTAGCTGTAACAATTTTATAGCTAGCGTTAGAGAATTTGTGGCGGCAGTAAAATAGCTTGGTCCAGTACCTGCATTTGTTTGGTTGACTGTAGATAAATCTAGTCATTTGATTGCCTTCGTTTGAATTTACGGCTCGAGGGGTTGTTTATCATTTCTATCATAATTAGCTCAATAACAGTGTTCGGCAGCATATTGATGTTTAATAATTGCACAGATAATCCCACCAAAACAATTTCCAAAGAAAACAAACAAAATTGAAGTCATAAAAGTATACTAGTATGTAATGAAAATAGTGGTCCTGCTATTTTGTCGTGGGTATCGATTACAGATTATTTAATTTATAATTGTAAAAATCTATACGTAAATTTAAAAAAATGCTTAAAGTTCGAAAGNTATCGATTACAGATTATTTAATTTATAATTGTAAAAATCTATACGTAAATTTAAAAAAATGCTTAAAGTTCGAAAGTTTTCTGTTTTTTCCCTCGCAGCTTACCTTTTCCCTGCCAGCTGCTCAAATTGCCCGCCATCTGGCAACACTGGGGTGTAGATGACGCGATGCAGGGCGCGGCCTTTGTGCGTAGCCGGTGGGTCGATTAGTCTGATAAGTCCTTTGTGCGGATACTCTGGCGGGGGAGGAATCCAGGTCATCCGACCCCTGCGTAGGGTGCGACTCGACTGTGAGGCCGGGATATGGTTCTCTGTTCGCTGGCGAGTACGGCTGTGCGACATGGTCGTCTCACAGACTACTCGAAACTACAGAGGTGAAAAATTCATCTTTATCACCAACTCCAGCTTCACGCGCCAGCAAACTGGCGTCACCGACCACGCCGTTCTCTAATCAGCGCTCGGGAAGCTTATCTCCAGTCAGTTGTTTCGCCAATGGGGAACCCTTCGCAATATGTAAAAGCCAATCAGACGCATAGACTCGTGCATACAATCAACGAATGGACAAGCTCACATAAAATGAACCGCCACGCCATTTCGTCTCCATGTACTTATCTACTCTGTGGCGATATATCNAATGGACAAGCTCACATAAAATGAACCGCCACGCCATTTCGTCTCCATGTACTTATCTACTCTGTGGCGATATATAGATCACGAAACAATATCTCTCAATTATCACAGCACAGTATTTAGCAATAAATCTGACATAGCGATATTAGCGATATGCAATATCAGCTTTATGCGATATTAGCGATATGCTGTATTAGCTCCATGCTATGTTGACGATATGCGATATTATTGATGTGCAATGCTGCTGATACGCGATATTATCGATGTNAATGGACAAGCTCACATAAAATGAACCGCCACGCCATTTCGTCTCCATGTACTTATCTACTCTGTGGCGATATATCGATCACGAAACAATATCTCTCAATTATCACAGCACAGTATTTAGCAATAAATCTGACATTGCGATATTAGCGATATGCAATATCAGCTTTATGCGATATTAGCGATATGCTATATTAGCTCCATGCTATGTTGACGATATGCGATATTATTGATGTGCAATGCTGCTGATACGCGATATTATCGATGTGCAATGTTGATGATACGCGATATTATCGATGTACAATGTTGATGATACGCGATATTATCGATGTGCAATGTTGATGATACGCGATATTATCGATGTGCAATGTTAATGATATGCGATATTATCGATGTACAATGTTGATGATACGCGATATTATCGATGTACAATGTTGATGATACACGATGTTGGTAAAATGTGATGTTGGTGATTTGCAATGTTGGGGACATGCGATTTTAGCGAAATGCAATATTTGCGATATCAATATGACTAATATTTGTGATGTCGATATTTGCTATCTCTGTATGGACGATATTTGCGATACAGTGACATCGATTTTTGATCCACTCTAGGCGCCACTCTGTATCGTACCGATACAGATGTGGTAAAAAGTTTCGAAACTATATTGAAAAGTAGAGGTNATGTTGGGGACATGCGATTTTAGCGAAATGCAATATTTGCGATATCAATATGACTAATATTTGTGATGTCGATATCTGCTATCTCTGTATGGACGATATTTGCAATACAGTGACATCGATTTTTGATGCACTCTAGGCGCCACTCTGTATCGTACCGATACAGATGTGGTAAAAAGTTTCGAAACTATATTGAAAAGTAGAGGTCGTACAGCCCTAACTGTCGGCCGTGTGACGTCAAGTAACTCACACTATATAAGAAAATATTTCGCAAATTTACGCATCTCTTCGTATACGCGTATTTATATAGCATGAATAGTAAAGTTTATTCCCATACATGTAGGTAGGTTACCTACATTAGTTCAGGATAGAATCGAATATTTAGTAAAATTCCCAACTCTGTATAGCAGCAGTTATATATATAANTACCTACATTAGTTCAGGATAGAATCGAATATTTAGTAAAATTCCCAACTCTGTATAGCAGCAGTTATATATATATAAACTTTGTGGGGTGATTCCTTGTCGAAAATGAGGTACAGTTATATAATGCAGCTTATAGCCTGACGNTATATATATAAACTTTGTGGGGTGATTCCTTGTCGAAAATGAGGTACAGTTATATAATGCAGCTTATAGCCTGACGCAAATCGTAAGGGAAAAATTCGCCCTTGAAAATATAAATTAAAGATCGTATTTTTGGCAAAATATCGTAAACGACTTAGAAATAAAGTACTATTCTCTGGATACTGCTTTATGCTAACAGGATATGCAATTTGTGAACAAATAGTTTCAAATACTTTCCGGCTTCATTAAAGTAATGGGGGCGGCCAGTCCCTTTTCGGCTTAATTCTTTCTATCATAAGATTCTTTAGAGATTTTATACCATAATTTGTATCAAGAGAGCCAAATGAACAAAAAAGGTCGTATTGTCGTGTGAATAGAAATTTGGTAGCCTGAGTGGTACGCAACAGACATGACTCAGAAGAAGTAACCGAATGATACGCGTGTGACAAATGAATAGCACACACTGTACTTTAATTTTACAAAGCAGCAATTATAACTGATACATGTTTACAATAATATCACAACAGGTGCTCGAAGGTCCGGCCACCTTCACCACTGCAGGCATTGCAACGCCAGAACAAAGACTGTCGCACACTCTGGAACATGTTGACATTCCTTCGGATCATCTCGCCGGCTGCTACGATGCGTGCCACGAGTTCTTCTGCCGTGTCCACTGGTGTCTTGTAGACAAGAGACTTCATCTGACCCCACAGGTAANGATGCGTGCCACGAGTTCTTCTGCCGTGTCCACTGGTGTCTTGTAGACAAGAGACTTCATCTGACCCCACAGGTAAAAGTCTAGAGGTGATAGATCTGGGGAGCGAGCAGGCCAAGCGACAGGAACTTCCCTGCCTAACCATCTCCTTGGAAATACTTCGTCGAGGTAATCACGTACAGCACGAGCATTGGGTGGTGGTGACCCATCGTGCTGTATCCACATGCTGTCACGTATCATTAGGGGTACGTCCTCTATCAACTCAGGCAGTATGCATTGTAAAAAGCACTGGTACACATGGCCATCAAGACGTGCTGGTAACATGTACCGCCCTACTAAGTGATCATGGACTATGCCAGCCTACACGTTCACAGAAAACCTCTCTTGCTTGAATGTCACGACGGTGGCATGTGGATTTTCATCAGCGTACACATGGCTGTCGTGGTTATTATACACACCATTACGTGTGAAGCAGGCTTCGCCTGTANGATGCGTGCCACGAGTTCTTCTGCCGTGTCCACTGGTGTCTTGTAGACAAGAGACTTCATCTGACCCCACAGGTAGAAGTCTAGAGGTGATAGATCTGGGGAGCGAGCAGGCTAAGCGACAGGAACTTCTCTGCCTAACCATCTCCTTGGAAATACTTCGACGAGGTAATCACGTACAGCACGAGCATTGGGTGGTGGTGACCCATCGTGCTGTATCCACATGCTGTCACGTATCATTAGGGGTACGTTCTCTATCAACTCAGGCAGTATGCATTGTAAAAAGCACTGGTACACATGGCCATCAAGACGTGCTGGTAACATGTACCGCCCTACTAAGTGATCATGGACTATGCCAGCCTACACGTTCACAGAAAACCTCTCTTGCTTGAATGTCACGACGGTGGCATTTGGATTTTCATCAGCGTACACATGGCTGTCGTGGTTATTATACACACCATTACGTGTGAAGCAGGCTTCGCCTGTANTGGATTTTCATCAGCGTACACATGGCTGTCGTGGTTATTATACACACCATTACGTGTGAAGCAGGCTTCGCCTGTAAACAGAGAACACCTCGGAAACTCCGGGTCACGAGCTGTCTTCTGCAGAAACCATGTGCAGAACGCATGTGTGGGTGGAAAGTCACGTTCCTCCAATGCTTGCTGTCGACATACTTGATAAGGGTGAAACTGGTGGTCATGCAAGACATTACACACCATCATGTGTGATGAACCCAAAACACGTGCAATGACATTGGTACTCGTCGAGGATTGATGCTCGACTCGTGCAGGACATCTTCTACAAAGCGTGGTGTGCGCTTTTTCGCTTGAACACCACAGTTCTGAAAGTTTGGCAGGAGTCTTCCTGTATCTCGCAGGCGCTGAACGATTCTTGCAAAAATTGTGTGCGCTGGGTGCCGTCTGCTTGGATATCGTTCGCGGTACAGTTGTACAGCTAACGTGCTACTGAACTTAGCGTCGCCGTAAATCAAGAGAATGTCGGTAAGCTCTGCAGGTGTGTATCTGCCCATGTTTACAGGGTCACTGGCATTCGGGTCTCATTGCGGCAAATTTACCTCATGCTGCTGGTGTGAGGTAGCGAATGACGCACGCACACATTTCCAGCCGAGGTGTCTTGTCGCTGAGCTTTCGTACTGCAAAACATTCACCAAACGCAATGCACTGGTTGCCTACCATCAAGGCAGCGAACAGCTACCTTGTAAACACGCACGCAGTATCGTCTGCTCGAAAGAGAAAGGTAAGTGTCGCAGAGCATGGCATTTTGTCGTTTCCATGTTCCAATGGCATACAACTGTTGAAACGCTTATTTACTTTTTTATTTACCTACACGCTCATTGCCGTGCCGCTTTCGTGGGTGCATACCCCAACACCATGCGTGTTCACAAAGTACACGATAGTGACAAGACTCATTGATGGCATACTAAGAACGTTGTTGAACAATAGGATCGGAACGTTTGTTGTTTAATCTCACGTAAATTTAAGTACTCTTTTCATAAAGGCATGGCATTTTTCACATTGTTTGGTGTGGTGCATTTTATTGTCAGAAAGTTAAGTGCAACCTCATGGTACAACCTAAGAACATTTCCTCGATATTTACCGACATATTCGTTCGAATACACCATGCATTGCTCGTTACCTGTTCATAACTCACACAGATTCACACGTAACACATGACGTTTTGTGCGTAGGCATTACAGTGTTCACTATTCGTTTGTTGTGCACAAGCGTATCGTTCAGTCACACTTCCTGTGTATTGTGGGTGCGTGCCCCTCAGGCAACAAAACTTCTATTCCATTTTACTCGAAACTGTTTGCCTGAGGGTGTTGCGACAATATGATTAAGCCAAAAACAATTAAGCGGAAAAGGGGGTGGCCGCCCCAATTACTTTAATGAAGGCGGAAGGTATTCGAAACTATTTCTTTACAGATAGCAGTTCTCGCAAGCATAAAACAGTATCCAGAGAATCGAAATTTATTTCTAAGTAGTTTATGATATTTTGCCAAAATACGACCATTGATTTCTATTTTCAAGGNCCAGAGAATCGAAATTTATTTCTAAGTAGTTTATGATATTTTGCCAAAATACGACCATTGATTTCTATTTTCAAGTGCTAATTTCTCCCTTTCGATTTGCGCCAGGCTGTAAGTGTCATTATATAACTGTACCTCATTTTCGACAAGAAACAACATCATAAAGTTTGTAACATATTTCATATATATATATATACATATAAATATATATAGACTGGCCCAGGATGTGGTGTAAAGCCGAAGCAAGGAGGTAGAGGACCTCAAGACCTATCCGAAACACCCCTATGCATATTAAGTGATTGTTGATAGTTTAAGGGCTATGTAATTTTTTCTATGTTTTGTGCCTTACTCGCAGTTCCACGAGAAATATTGGATGGTGACGTGAATAAATGTGAGAGACGCTTGAATATATGTTTTGGATTAGCTGACTGGATGGCCAATCCGGTGCAACAACATTTACATTCACCTGTGTTAGCATGGCGCCGCGAAAAATATCGAAAAACAGAAAATATGAGAAAGCGTAGTTTGGTAATAATATTTGGGGGCGTTTTAAAAAAGTTCACATCAAATGTGTTTCTTACTTAATTCAAAAACTTCCTCGTTTTATCAGCTCCACATAATAGAAATTTCATCGCGCTACTTCAACGGCTTCATCCTAAGAATGTGATTCGAAATGCAGTGTGTGCGAAATTCTAATTTGTGAGAGTAAGTGAAAACGTGATACAAGCAATATAAAAACACTAGCAAATGGGTGTATTACGAACTACAAAAATTCTCTTGCAGGCATCTAAACCTCATTCGATTGTTTGTGATGATCGCATTTGAATCTACATGTGTGTCAGACAGAGACAGCTAGGTCTACTGGTGTTTACCAGTCCTTGTTTTGCAGTCTGTCGCTTGCTTACCATCTGCTGTTACAGTTACTGCACTGTTTCATAATTCTTCCAAAGACGTTGAAGTGCACAACGAAGTGAATTTGTGATAATACGGGGACTGTAAACGTGGCACGATGCACTGAACTGTGAATCGCTACACAACCTATTTATGTATTGGGGTAAAACTGATGTAGGCCGAAATCTGCAGTGGGTTCGCACAGATGGACCTGGGAATGTACACATGGCTTCTGGTTGACACAGGTAGTGTGTCACATGGCACGGCAAGAGGGGTAGAGTTGCAGGGGAAAAGTGGTGCCAACACATGTGACTAATAACGAGAAACTTGAACATATCGATATTCTGTTGGTGAATGAATAAACTACTAATATTTCGCGTTATTGATACATAAAAAACTTTTCAAGACTTATTACTCGCAGATTACCTCGCATAGGTACAAATTACATGTCTGCAAACAGTGTTTTAACCATTATACCGATTACTCACGGAAATCAGGACTTACTGTGGAATAGTGCATTGCAATACACAGAAAAAAGTGTAAAATATTAATTTTCAATGTGTATATGTGTTTTATCATGTTGTACATTATCAAATATAATTAGTTTAAATATATATGTGGTATTTTATTTATTTTGAATACGTCCACTTTATATAAAAATGATTTCAAATAAAAATAACTACATTTAGATATAAATAAAAAAATTAAACATTACAATTTACATGACCTCGTCACCATTCGGTACATGTCGATAGCACTCTTGCCGACAGTAAATTGTCTCTGGGGGTTGAAACGTAAGTTACAAACACATTCAAGTGTCTAATACTGGAAAAAATGTATGTGCTTAAGGTGTAATTTCGTGGCCACTGATCAGATACCATTGGTTGGTATGGGTGGAGGGATAATTTGTTACATAAGGCCAACGGCGAGGGGGGATGTGTTGGTTAGGGTTGTGGGGTGTAGGGTGGGGTGACATTATATATTCCTCGATTTTTAGAATTATTTTTTCGATTTTCTCGTGATTTTATTATTGGTTGGCTGGGGAGGGAGGTGATGGGGGTTAGGGTTGTGGGTTTTGAGTGCGAGGTTAATGTTATATGTTCCTCGATTTTTTAGATTTTTTTTTATAATTCTTCCTTTGTATGGAAAATTAAATCTTAAAATTCGTAAATAAATATACACACTTGCGATCGGCACTCTAGAAGGGATCGTGATAGTCGAGCGAGTGGAGGTTTCTACGCAAACGGACGTTTTTTCTAGGAAAACCAATAAAATAATCCAACGTAAAGGGTAGAAACTTTTNGGATGGGGGTTAGGGTTGTGGGTTTTGAGTGCGAGGTTAATGTTATATGTTCCTCGATTTTTTAGATTTTTTTTTTATAATTCTTCCTTCGTATGGAAAATTAAATCTTAAAATTCGTAAATAAATATACACACTTGCGATCGGCACTCTAGAAGGGATCGTGATAGTCGAGCGAGTGGAGGTTTCTACGCAAACGGACGTTTTTTCTAGGAAAACCAATAAAATAATCCAACGTAAAGGGTCGAAACTTTTTAATTTTTTATATTTTTTTATTAAAATACCTTTTATTAAAAAACTTGTTTTACTAAAATTATTGTTAGAATTACAGGTCGCTAGAATGGCTAGCCGAAGGTTGAGAGCAACGAGGGGGGAGATGAACAAGGCCGCTGGTCGCGCCTTTGACGTCATCCAAGATGGCGGGCAACTCCGAACTACGATGCATGATGCATGGCCCCACTTCAGCATAAGCCTACTACTTTCCTTAACTTTAATGGACGTTTTTTTAACCAATACAGCGTATGGAAATAGTACCACGTATCAGGCTGAAAATATGGGAATGTTTAGCATCACTACTGTATAAAGTTGGGAACTTCCCTACGCATTTGACTATTTCCTGAGCAACTGTAGGAACGTTACCATGGGTGTATGGAAAAATATTTTACCATTCGCGCTTTGTCACTGTACGTATGCACTGATATGGTAAATTTACAAATAGTTTCTTAGCGTGAGGATATTTTCCAAAGGTTTTATTTAAAAAGTGTTAAGATATAGCGAATAGATTGTACCACTATATTCAGTACTCTGTATCTTGTAACAGTTCTTCAAATCATGTTTTATTTTTAATTCCATAAGAGACAGCTTTGCCAAAAACAGCCGTGAATATAGTAACGGACGGAATAGTAACGCAGAAGAACGGGGACAGAACCGGCGTTAAAAAGAACCAGCTGTGTGATACCTATCTTCCCAACGATAATTCGTTGAAAGCCGTAAAACAGGCTTTATTTTTGCTGAAATATATGTTCAAATATAACTCACGCTTTAAACTTGAATATGAAGTTGTACTCTTTTTTTTAAATGACCCACATAAAACATCTTGTATGAGCATAAAGGAATATTTACGTTTGAATTTCTCAGTGCAGGAGGTGAGTTGGAAATATACTTGCTGAAGGAGTCAAGGCAGAATTGCCACCAAAGGTAAATAATCTTCCCAAGTAGGAATACCTAAACAGCAGGCTTTTTGACTTTATGCGAATATGAAGAGAATAGTCGGATGCATAGTTTATTTTATTGCAGAATATATAGCAGCATGTGCTTTAACGTATCAACTTGAACTAAATCATTTTCATAAAAAATAATTGTCCTCGAATGATCGAGAATATTTTGCAGTCTTAATTAAAATTTGAACTTGAAAACTAAGAAAACAATTGAAGTAAAGCAGGCCAAAGACTAAACGCTATTTGAAACTAGCTGGCAAGCGTACTGCCTACGGTAATGTGGATCAGATGAGTTTATTATAATACGTGCTCAGAAGCAAATTTCAAGAGAAGTGTACTTCCTGTTTTTGCAGGAATGAAACACTGAGAGTTTAAAGATTGTAAGTTAAATATGTAATGTGCAGTAATGGATGACTTTACAGACTATGTTTTCAAACCGTTAAAACTGATGGTTTGTGCTTCAATCTGAAATCTACCGACCAACACAGAGTAGTAGGTACAATCTTCTGTAGAAGGTAGAAAAGGTATTTACGGCTTGAAATTCGCCAGTAACAGGAAGACAGAATATATATTGTACTTAACTCCCCTGTGGTGAATGTCAATTAATGTTTTAATAAAGGCTTCATATTAATAAGTTACGTAAATATTAATATGTATTTACTTAATGAATCCTCAAATCGGTTTCAACATTTTGATTGCTGCTTTANATAAGTTACGTAAATATTAATATGTATTTACTTAATGAATCCTCAAATCGGTTTCAACATTTTGATTGCTGCTTTAATAAATATCACAATAGTTCAATAATTGTTATTTACTCCAGTGATGTATTTATAACTTCAAAGTTACCCCATTTTATTATATTATGGCAGGTTCGCACTTTTTGAATAAAGTCTTTGAAAACCACCCTATGCACAACATTTATGGCTGTTTCATAAATTAATTGTATACTACAAGTTTCATATGCTTTTGGTGACATTACCGAAACTTCTTGGTTAAATGACACCAACTTTTATTTTGTCCACAAAATATAATATAAATTTCACAGCCAATGTACGTTAAAACAGAAAAGAGGTATGTTTGTAGTTTCTAGTAAGAATAATATTTAGTATTTTAACTTTATCTGTAAAGTAAATGTTTTCANATAAGTTACGTAAATATTAATATGTATTTACTTAATGAATCCTCAAATCGGTTTCAACATTTTGATTGCTGCTTTGATAAATATCACAATAGTTCAATAATTGTTATTTACTCCAGTGATGTATTTATAACGTCAAAGTTACCCCATTTTATTATATTATGGCAGGTTCGCACTTTTTGAATAAAGTCTTTGAAAACCACCCTATGCACAACATTTATGGCTGTTTCATAAATTAATTGTATACTACAAGTTTCATATGCTTTTGGTGACATTACCGAAACTTCTTGGTTAAATGACACCAACTTTTATTTTGTCCACAAAATATAATATAAATTTCACAGCCAATGTACGTTAAAACACAAAAGAGGTATGTTTGTAGTTTCTAGTAAGAATAATATTTAGTATTTTAACTTTATCTGTAAAGTAAATGTTTTCATGTGACATAATTAGGTATTCAGGAAGTCAGTGCTGGAAACACAGTTTATTGTTCTAAATGTGATGTCCAGCGTATAAAAACAATAAGTTAATTTCTCCTTGACGATTTCTCACAGACATATTTACGTATTGTTTAAAGTTTACACGTGGCCGAATGATACGTTGTGAGTAGCCCGAAAGTAAAACTTTAGCAGAGCTTCAGAAAAGATAGAAATTACCACGAACATATATATATATATATATTTATGCTCTTTTCAACATAGAAATGCATATTTCTAGTGACTCTAATGATTACACATACAGTGTAGTCAATGTAAACGGGTAAAGTTTCAATAACGTAAAAAAATTAATCGTTATTTTGTATGGAAGGGCAAAATATATTAAACTTGGAGACAAAAGAAACGTGAAGAGAAAATTTGCTGTGACAGTTGTACATTATTATTCGTAGTCAGTAAGCTGATGAAGCACTGTTTAATGTTCAAATAACTTGAATTATNAATAACGTAAAAAAATTAATCGTTATTTTGTATGGAAGGGCAAAATATATTAAACTTGGAGACAAAAGAAACGTGAAGAGAAAATTTGCTGTGACAGTTGTACATTATTATTCGTAGTCAGTAAGCTGATGAAGCACTGTTTAATGTTCAAATAACTTGAATTATTTTTCCCGCGAGTTGAAACATAATGCGTCATGGAAACACTCCTGAAATCTCAACCTGTATGCTTTATTAATTTTATAGTAGCACTGGTAGTTTTAAAAATTACGAAAATAAATTGGATAATGCATTCGAAGTTTTAGCCTCACACAAATCGCACGACAAATAGTGTTTATCATTCAGTTCTCTTGAGCAAACATTTAAGTATCAATAATGTGAAAAATGAAATTCCATGATTACTCTAAGAACATTTTGGTGTACGTACATAGTTACAACAAACGATTTTAGTAGACAATTAGCAATGACTTACTTTTAAAAAAATATTTCTACGCAATGATCTGCGAGTTTTTTTCCATATAGAGTCTGCAATGAGAAAAATAATTCCTTCAGTAAACAAATATATATGTTTGCGTGGTGTTTGTTTCAGTCAAACGATATTTTGTTGGTACAACCAATACTCCGTTTCACCAAATGAATTAAATTTATTCACAGAGTCAAATAATTTGTTTAAAAACATTCTGTTTGTGTCAAACAAATATTTTAGTTATTTCAGTATACTATAGACATATTAAGTGTAAAAAAAAACCAATGGTTACAATTTTCCAACAAAATTATATGTTTAGTTAATTCCGTTTTATTTTGAACAAATAATTTTTTGCAGCGACCTTTAATGTATTTGATTAATTTTCGCCTTCTTTGTTAACTGCGCGTTCAAAGCAATCGCCCATTTTTAAGTTAAAGTCCGTGCACGAGGTGGTCTTGAGAATGGGTGATGAAATAACCAAGAAAAATGGTGGAAGATTGCTATGTATGCATACATTTATTTGCATGCGCGCAAACACATTCGTTAAGCGGAACAGTTGGTGGAAAAAATGTAGCAAAACTTGAACATGACGATAGATAAAAACCTTTTCGGAACTGTCTAGTATTCCCAATGGTTTTCAGAAAATTTAAATACGTTCTTGAAGCCGCGGTGGTGTAGTGGTTAGACTACTCGTCTCCCACCAAGGCGAACCGGGTTCAAGTCCCGGTGAGGTACCTTCCGGATTTTCGCATGTGAGAATCGTGCCGGACGATGTCACTGGTCGGCGGGTTTTCTCCGGGATCTCCGGTTTCTCCAGCCCTTGCATTCCGACGCTGCTCCATACTCACCTCGCTTCACCCTCATCGGCTCTCAAGACCTCGATGTTAAGAGACGCCCAAACCTCTTCACTCACTTACTAAATATGTTCTTTTATAGTTGAGATTGACACATGGATAAAACTTTTCCGAATTGGATGTGACTGTTTTCGCTACGGAAAAAACACACTGTTAAGAAGTTATCAGGCCTTAGTTGGACGGCTGCCTGATCGCACATTCAAACATTGAACCAGGGAACGAGCGTGATTGCAATTACGCCTTGCGAAAGACATTTGCAGAAACCCCTTCACCAGCCAGTAAACAGGACCGAAAATATTGAACAACGCGCCCGATATAGCCCATCGTAACACAGGGAGTGGCGTCTTTTGTCGTTGGGCCACTGGAACGAGAAGACAACTGAAGATTGGTGTGTCCGGCCGTCGTTAACCGCAACCTATAATCAGCCTCCAGCAACATGAACAAGGTGGGGACTTTCCAATTAAATTGTAATAGTAATGACGTGAGGTAATAATACTTAATACAATTAATTAGCATTTTGGTAATCCATTTAAACTCCCCCGATCAATAGTCACGTAAATAGTTATTGTATAATCCTTATGTTCAATAAACTCCATCTTATACTGCTGTGCTCTACCTAATCATGACTCATTATTTAGCTACGTCCATAACCCATTTCAGGTATGAATTGACTAAAAGCAAATTCGTAACAATGGTGTAGGCTTGGTTTCTCCCTACCCTCTCGCTGCCTTCCATCAACTTCTCTACCATCCACCCCCATTGCAATCAATTTCCCACCTACCCAAGCTAATTTCCGTGTTATTAATAGCAAAATTTCAGCCTAGTCCACTTTTAACATTAAAACTTTTAGCTTTTAAGTAGCCGTATAATTAAAATAATTTCATCATGTGTACTTTTAAAATGAATTGGGATTAAATAATAATTGACCTTTCACAGTCTAATATCTAAAGATACAAAGCAATTATTTTAAATATAAATAACAAACGGTATTAATATTTAAAGAATTTCAGTGTGAACCGTAAGCCCCTAGTTGCGTATATATACTTGTAAACAATTTACATCAGCAATACCCTTTTATAAATTTAAATTAAGATATAAATTACTTGTGTGTGGATGTAGTTATTTGAAATGCAACTACTACTGTGATAGTAATTCATAATCTCGTGAGCATTTTCATTAAATTAGCTTTAAACTCATACTAATTTAATACATTCCTTGCAGAACACCATATGGTACGTAGTTAGATATTGCTGTGCACAGATAAAAAATATATATATTATTAAACATTCCCTTCATTCTACATACTGTATATTTAAGAAACTTCTCATAACAGGCATAGAAATGAGGAATGACAGTTAACTACGGCATTTTAATATTCTGACATAAAGCCAGTATCACGTTATTAGTTGGCATAAGGAAGGACGAGACGTCGCGGCTAAATGCTAGGCGACACGACCCAGTTGCAAGGTGCCGAGGCAACACATTCCCCGCATCAGCACTTTCCCGCGGTTTGAGTGCCACAGTGTTTGCGAAACAGCATGCTAGCGCGCGCCATGCAGTTTTATTCCCCCACACCCGCTTTAAAACTTAAGTTTACTGTTCTAGTTTTAAAACTCCTCATACTCTCAATATTTCCACGTACTTCCCCCAAACCAATGTTATAAGGACATGGGAGGGAATGAATTCCGTTGGGTTCATGCAGTTCTGTGATCCGAGGACTAAGATAATCCTCGTGGCTTTCGGACGTGCGAGAGACACGATGTGCCAGTCACACTGTATTGTTTGATGCGCAGACTTCTAAACCTGACGTGAGAAGGAATAATTGTGTGCAATGTCAAGGGTATTTAACAAAATGGGAATAGTGCCAGAGACACACCCATTTCGACTGTGTCTGTCCGCTCACGGTTTACCCACATTCACCAAATTGTAAGGAGTCCTTACTCACGAGCTCAAACCTTATGTTTCGCATGAGATGCGGAGCAATCGTTGGGCCTCTGGCGGAGTGGTGATACGACCAGAGTGGGCTGTTTTCTGTGCTCTACTACCCTTGAAAGAGTTCAGGCAGTAGGGGCGCAATCTGGATGCGTTAGATTTTTGCTGTGGGCCCTTTCTATACTACACAGTACTTTCAAAGTATACCACGAGGGTACTTTCGCTTTTGACCTCCCTGGTGTAAGTCATAGAGTGCAGATTTCTCTAACCCCTGTATGCTACCCCTTTGTGTGAAAATAGAATTGTAATTATTACATAACTAATTATATTTATGTGTTCCTTTCTTCTCTACTATCTTCTATTTGCATAATCAGTGTCATTATGTGTTCTACTTATACTATGTGTTCATATCCCTCAGTCTTGTTAACATGCTATACGTTCTTCTCCTCTTTATTACAATCTTAACTTTTTAATAATCAATCTCATTATATTCTACTTATGCTATGTGTTGGCGTCCAGCGTACTTACTAACATTTTAATAATTATGAGCTTTAACTGCACACACAGCTAACTACAATAAATTATTTTCAGAAAAAATGTTTTTGTAAGAAAATAGATACTAGCATAACCGTCCTCATTTGTAGGCATTATCAAAGAGCTGGATCAAAAACAATAACTTAACTAGAAAGTTGTAACAACATAAGTTAGTATTCAAATAACTCCCGAGAGAACAATTGACAAAGACAGTTCAGATATAAATAAACTTTAACTCACGTTTAAATACATAAGCTTTCAAGGTTGGACACACCCAGCAATTTAATACAACCATAAATATAATAAAACCATAATTAAATTCACAATTTAATTTTTATTAACCATAATTTGCATAAACTATTAGAGTCTTCTTATTTATTTAAAATAAAAATTTTATATAAGATGTTTTGATCAACTGTGAAGGCATTCTGTTAATACATTTCCTTGCAAGTTTCACAACAACGGTACCGCACGTCATGAACAGCAGCAACCAGCAGTGACGTCACACCCTCGTATCCAAAGTCCCTCCGGAGGGTGGCGCAAGCAATGTCCACGATAGCAGCGGCGGCAGGACACCTGTTCTGACGTCACACGCAGAAACGTCGTCGAATCGCGCACGTTCATTCCACAGCATCAGCACTTTCACATAACCCAGCTCGCGAGTCGTATGTTAAAATATTTACAGGTAACCAGTGGTTTCCATATTTTACATTCATCACTCACACCACACCCTGCAGGTAGCAGTAACACTTACATAACAAACTTTACTTTAAAAAGTTTATGATTGCATAACAAAAAAAAATTAAAATTAGCGATTTATTATAGGAGGCCTCCAAAATCAAAGGTTTGTAAATTATAATGTATAAAAAAATTCAAATCAGTTTTACGATTAAAAATAATTTTGGAAAAAAAAAAATCATATTCCAATGTTTGCGACTAGAAAAAACATTTTTTTCTACCAACTCAACTAAAGTTATGAATATATTAATAAATTGTAAAAGTTTCCATCATAAAATAGAAACGTCTCATTTGTAAAACTTTATTGAATTGTGGTCATTTAAATAATATAGTCTTTAAGGAAAAAGTAATGACTTTCTTATCACTGTAATTTAAGATTTTAATTTTTGTATAAAACGAACCATTAGTACAATTTACCACACTCAATAGATATTATTATCTGTTATTGACACACATTTATTGTATAACAAGTACAATTTATTACTTCAACATTTTGTTTTGTTATATTTAAATACTTGAGTATATGTTACTTTAAGTATCCTTTCTATTAACCTGTTAAAAATTGAAACGTAGTAAAAAAGCAGCTGCAACATTTTTATCGTTTTCAATTTTATGGAAGTTCCAATTATTAATTAAATAATATTCTATGTTTTGGTACCATCCCAGCAGTATCCTACCACCGTAAGTCACATACCATTTTAGTACGTAACATTCTCCCATCACATCACAATTTTTGTCAGTATTCTAGCATGTATTTATTTTTTAGCAAGTATATTTTCTGTACAAACAAAACACAATAATTGTTGTAGCGGGGTAAGCAGTTAACTTACCAAATTTAAGTTCTTTTCATTTTAAAATATTGTTTTATTTTTCCGTTATGATTAATTATTAATTTATTTTCTTCATTCCTTACAAGAATTAATGTAATGAACAATTCACGCCACGTAGTTCTTAGGGAATCACAAACTCAAGAAAGTGTGACGCGTTGGCGAACCGCCCGTGGGGCGTCTGCCGCGCTCGCGTGGAAGACAATTTGTACACCCAGCGGAAATGCAAGTGCAAGGCCCGCAAGGCCTCTGTAAATACACAGCCCAGCGTTTGTGTGGCCCACCTTTCCCGAGGACTGCACGAAAGCAATTGGCAGTCCCTTATACCTAACTTATNCAGCCCAGCGTTTGTGTGGCCCACCTTTCCCGAGGACTGCACGAAAGCAATTGGCAGTCCCTTATACCTAACTTATCCATTTACTATAATTCCTTTCATAAATGTTTCGTACTGTATCGAAGTTGACTTCAACCCGATCCATATTCCTGCTCCCACAATTTGAATCCCACAACTCCTAGTCATTTACGTAATCCACACAAACTCTAGGGTGAGATGAGGGTATCTGACTAGTGAATATTGGGGGAGATGTTATGAAGTGATCAGGCCTTAGTTGGATGGCCTGCCTGATCACACCTTCAAACATTGAACCAGGGCACAAGCGTGATTGCAATAACACCTCGCGAGCGACAGTTGCAGAAATCCCTCCACCCGCCAGTAAACGGGACCGAAAATATTAAACAACGCGCCCGATATAGGCCAGCGTAAAACCGGGAGCGGCGTCTTTTGACGTCAGGCCACTGGAACGAGAATACCACTGAAGATGGGTGTGTCCGGCCGTAATTAACCGCCTCCTAGAATCAGCCTCCGGCAACATGAACAAGGTGGGGACTTTCCAATTAGATTGTAATATTAATGGCGTGAGATAATAATACTTAATACAATTAATTATCATCTTGGTGTTCCATTTAAGCTCCCCTGATCAATAGTCAATTATTGTATAATCCTTATGTTCAATAAACTCCATCTTCTACTGCTGTGCTCTACCTAATCATAACTCATTATTTAGCTACGCTTATAACCCATTTCAGGTATGAATTGACTAAAAGTAAATTCGTAACAACACGTAGATATCAGATATGAAGTTATATGTTCTCACTAAATGGACCGTCGCAACTGTCACCAGAATACAGCTGTGGTTCACACGCGACGCCTTTTTTTTTAACGGAACGATTTATAATCAGTAAATATATAATTCCGTGGCAAATATCTGGCCGGCCCGGGGGTGTTAATAATTTTCAAACACGAAACACAGCTCCAGCGGAACGACGGTTTCGGAAAATGTGGCAGGGGAGGGGGTAAAAGGGCTTGGAAGCAAGCGGATTGGCCGCTGAATAGGCGCTCCAACGAAACGAGCATTAACGAACGCCATCGGAATGGATTAGCGCTGTACAACGCCGAAGTGAACGAGTGCTCTGTAAGTACGTTCCCAAATACGCGGTTAGCCGATTTCGTTTTTCGTTTCTCCCGATACATCGCCGCGGATGCCTTTTTAACACCCGTGTTTTGCGGCCGAGTGCAGTGAATGGGGAAATAATCCACCGCACCTCTTTACACCGCGCGAGACTCATGGGTGCAGTCAAAACTTCATTAATACGCTTCCCCCGACGTTTCTGTACTACATCGAACTGCATTTGCAAATAAATTGTAATCTTAAAAAAATGCATGTTCGTTAGATGGAACATTTGCCTTCCCCGCTACCACATGAAAATAACTCATGGCGAAATCGAATATTGTAAGATACAACCGCAGAAGTGTCAGGTATAGTCCATTCGCGGTTACTTCCAACGTTTCTGAAACTCTGCTTAAGTTCTACTTTTAAATTATTCCTCTCGCTCATGTAAACAAAGCCTAACAAAGTCTAGAAAAATGCACCATAAGGACAACGCACCGCATTCGCGCACGCTCACTTTAATATTATTCTGCAAAAGGATTATTTCGTACTAGATATTACTAACTTACCTATTTTCTCTTTATTCATAGTAATTACAAATGAAATACATGCAATTTATAGATAAAATGTAAGTATAAGTTATATTTGATTAAAAAAAAATGTCCTTTTGCTTTAGTAGAGTAATAGAATGCTTGTTATAAATTGAATATTTAAGAAACAAACATACACGTCACACATGGGGTGATTTTTTCAAAGGTTCGATTTAAAAAGTGTGAACAAACCACGAACAGACTATATACAGAAACTAAATAAAGTAGTGATAAGCTTGGTACTGGTGTACTCAAGTCTTTTACTATTATATTATTCGATTGGTTATGCACGCTAGGGACGCCTTCCTGTTGGTTGGAATGTTATTTGACGAGTTTGTCTCCAGACTCTGATAAGCAAATAACTACCCACTGTGACACTAGCAAGTCTGGCATATTTTGAAGTTAAATGTGGCTGGTAAAGGCTGTTCGCGATAAAGTGAGCATTTCTGAAATCAACCTTAGAAAAAAGTTACTGCTCCGACCTGCATATGTTAACAAGCGCACTGAGTGACATGC
>NQII01008152.1:0-37770 GCA_002778355.1 Clitarchus hookeri
ATCTGTTGTGCGCGCAATCTATTGGCTCTTTTGCAAAGCATATGCCATATTGTTCTCTGAAAACCCGTTCCTTGTGAAAAAAAATTTATTTTAATCTTTCAGGTACAGATTCGTGAGATCAAATGCAACAACACAATAATATTATGAGAATTAAAACTACAAGCTTCTACATCTAACAGTAGTCAATCAAACCTTGTTTCTTATACACACTCACTAAAACAGCCTTTCAAAACAAATAAACTGACTTATTTATATAATAATTATTCACAACTCTGATAACATTAAATTATGTAAATTACTCGAACAACATATATTGGCAGCTAAGTCAACATACAATCATTGTAGCCATTTGCTTGAGCTTTAATCTCTGCACACCATAATTTCTAACAAATTTCAAACAGGAAATCATTAAAGTTACAAAGAATAAAAATCAATCAAAACTCGTACAGATTAGCAGTCACATGTCCTATTTATCGGACCTACCAAAGGTGCTGCTAAAAATATTCATAATAAAAATTACAAGTACTTTAACAACAGGTTACACAAGTTAGTAGACACACGTCCTAATTTACCGAATCTATTAAAGGTGCTGCATACGTGTGCCAAAAAATAAAAATAAACTTTTCCTTGATTCTCGATCTTGATGCAGATACCATTCTCGATTCCAAAAATCGTGATTCTTTCAGTTACAGACATTTACTTTACAAAATTAAATACTGTATAGGAGGGGGTGAAATTTAATTATTTAAACTAGGCCTACATTAGTAGTAGACCTACTACTAACACAAATAATATAACACGAATTTATGAAATTCCAAAAAGTTCAAAAGAGCCATATTAGATAATATTGAAATAATGCATATATATATATATATATGTATATATATGTGTATGCATGTGTGTGTGTGTATATATATATATATATATATATATACACATACATATATATAAAAATTTCAAATTTCATCCACATAGTTAATTCAAAAATATTTCCAAACCTCACTTGCCATGATAAATGTTCTCCAACACATGAAATTTTTGAAAAGGTTCCAAGAATAGCATAGTAAAAAACATAATGTTTTATAACAAAAGGAATATTTTTGTCACACGCAACTGATAGAAACAATAACTGTAGAATGATAATACTATAATAGGCTGGTGATTACCATAAACAAAACGTAGCTGGGCAGGAATGGAGATTTTGAGCCAGGAACATTTTGGGTGGGGCTAAAAATAAATAGGACTTACAACATAATCAAAAATGTAACATTAAATTTTTTTAAAAACATTGCCTTGATGTTTTCAGTTTGCTGCTATTTTCTTTATAATTTCATGACATCTACTAAGGAACTTTCACATTTTTCGTTCCATTTTTGGTAGTAAAATGTGCGTACGTTGACACAAATTTACTCAAAGTAACTTCCAGTGGAAGTTTTAACGTCTGTGAACACACACGCTTCGAATCACGTGGTGCTACTACAATCACAGCCAAGTCGTATCGAGCAGATTATGAATGCAACATACCCGAATATGTATGCTAACAAAGCTAATTCCTATGTATAACGAAATGAAAAAAGTAACTAAGTTAATTAATTATATTTTTTTCTCATAGCAAATTTGCTATGTATGGAGTTTGTCAACGTCTTGGCGACGAGCGAGAACAACACACAATTAAAAACAAATACATTCCGAATGAAAAACAAAGACAATTTGCTGGTATGTTATAAATTGTTTTAACCAAACCCATATTAAAAAACACAATGTTAGATCTCAGTAAATTAGTTAAACATTTGGAGTCAAATTAAACATTTATCGTGCAATAGCTTATTTTTACGTGAATGTTAAGGTTATGTATATAGAAATTTGCATTCCGCGTCAACCAGCAATCAATACTTGCATTTATAGATGTCGCTCGCATATAAGACAAATTCAGTGCACACAGTTCATCATAACTTCATAATAGTGCAAGTTTTTAACCAGTTTTAGTTAATTTTCACAATAAATACGTACTATTAATGTTACATAATATATGACGTACAAAATTTTTTTTTAACTTGTGTAACTATTTTGTGTAACTATCTTTGAAATCTGTTAATGAGCTGAAAAATCGAAATTTTCTCAACAAGCATGGATTGAATTAAATCATAATCGCTTACGTAGAGAGTGGATACAAAGCTTCTCAGTCGAAACCAGACTTGTATTTTAGTTGGAACAACCTACAGACATGCAAATAAATTTATCGCAAAAATATTGGGGAAAAATTATTTCCAGCTCGGCGTGAAAATCGTCATGTCTCTCCAAAAATTTTCCTGAAATTCGGGATTCCGCACATCCCCCTAGTTTTTAGTATGTAACGAAACTTGCTAAAATACAAAACAGCCAAATTGCAACCGAACTGAAGCTACTAAATACTAATATACTAAATGGTGAATTTGAATACGGCCAGTACAGTTTTATTCTCGGATTATTTCCGCATCTCATATTTTCAACCAGAAAATAATTTTCCAAGAGTGATTCAATTACTGGCATAAATCAAGTAATTTTAAACCATTTTTGAGAGGTGAAAGGTTATGTATTTGAAGTAATTGGTTTTTAATGCTTCAATTCTTGGTTTTCCGATTTTTGATTATACGATTCTTCAAGAATCGCGGGTATCGAGGAATCGAGTTTGACATCCCTTGTAATAAACTTTAATCTGCAGAAAAAATTTAATTGTGTTTCATGAAGTAGGCCTACCAAAAATTGCAAACCTAATGGTAAATATTTTGCCTTTCATGCAAGCATTTTTAAACCTCTGAAAAACATAATGAACTGTGGCAATGTAAAGCTCCCTAAATATTTACAAATTAAAAAAAAAAATTAAATAGTCGTAGCTTAACTTTTATTACTTATCCGTCCTCATTTCGGGGGGAAAATTATGTGTGTGGAACATTATTAAAAACATGAGCAGACAATATCATGAAAATAAAAACAAACCCATGAAAAGCAAAGATAACACATCATCATCCTTATTGTGTTTGGTCAGCGAGATCACACGTGTAGAGTCGCATATAATTCAAAAGCTAGAGAGTGACAAGCTTTTCCATCATGTGAAAGTCATGTGAAATTATAGTGATAGGTCTCCTTGAAACACATTATTCTAGGTGTAGCCGGTTTATGTAAACCTGTACGTTACATGAAACGTGAAGATATCATAATTCCGGCGTTACTCCTATCTTTGTCACAATTTTTGTAGTTTGCCACCACTCATTCATTGCTTGATGAAGCTGGCCTCGCCAGCAAAATGTTGCAACCGCGCATCTGCATGAAAAATGTGTTTGTTCGACTTTTTGTGTGTGTACGTGTGCGCGTGTGTCTGCGCGCATGTCTATCCACAAGTACCACCATGTGAGTACTTGTGCATTCTTTCTACTTCTTATAATGTAATCAGTAGCTTAGCTGCCTATTCTCGTCACACATTATATTAACTCATTATTATCATATATTATGAGTGTTCCTAATGTATGGTTATAACTTTTTTTTTGTTGTTTTTGTTATTATATTTTCAAAATAGGAATTTGTTTTACTTTTATAATTAAAAAATTGTAAACATTTTTGGAACACACACACACACAGAAAATTGATTAAAAACATATATGGTTCTCTATGTGTAGTTTCCGTGATACATATAAATAAGGGATTTTTCACAATTCACAGATCTGTTGGTTTTTAGTAGCAAAATACTGGTACAGTCTATAAGCATACATGCTTAAGAAATGTGTACAATTTTATTGTATTCTACACATACAGTTCCACGTTAGAAAAATTAATTAGTTAAAAAATTAATAAATTTTGACAACTGCAGTAACTATTACCATGAGGTAAAGTTAAATGAAAGATCAAGGGAACCAAAATTCACAAAAACATTCCAACCCCACGTTAGAAAAATTAATTAGTTAAAAAATTAATAAATTTTGACAACTGCAGTAACTATTACCATGAGGTAAAGTTAAATGAAAGATCAAGGGAACCAAAATTCACAAAAACATTCCAACCCCACGTTAGAAAAATTAATTAGTTAAAAAATTAATAAATTTTGACAACTGCAGTAACTATTACCATGAGGTAAAGTTAAATGAAAGATCAAGGGAACCAAAATTCACAAAAACATTCCAACCCCATGACTCCTTGTCTTGGGTGTTAAGCTTTTGTTATTCATTGCATAATGTGGCAGTTTTAACAGTTCAAAAAAATCAGAAAACCTTTAGTATTTTACACTATTAATGTTTGGTAAATGGCATGTTGATTTTTCAACTGCAGACTGTGTCCGTACATGCCATGTTTGCCAGTGTGTGGTGTAAACTTACAGGCACAAATGCATCTTATTGTATAAATTAATTTTTTTTTTTATTGTACAAAAATTTTATTTGCTACACTAGACTTCAAGTTAATAGATTAAAATTTTTTTGAACTTGAAAAAAATTTGTATGCACAAGTGTGAGTGAGTGAAGAGATTTGGACGGCTCTTAACAGAAAGTTTTGAGAGCCGACGAGGGTGATTGAAGTTTGGAGCAGCTCCGGAATGAAAGGGCGGGGGAAACAGGAAATCCCAGAGAAAACCCGTCGACCAGCGGCATCATCCGGCAAGATTCCCACATGCGAAAATCCGGGAGTGGCCCAGCCGGGGGTGGAACACAGCTCGCCTTGGTGGGAGGCGAGCAGGGTAACTGCTCAGCCATCGTGGCGTCTGGTATGTGCAAGTCCTTCGACATAACTGCTTTTAGTTACACTGTAATTTGCTGTAACATATTTTTTTCTTTAACACAAAAGTTGCTTGCTGTAGCATTATCCAGACATGATGATTCTTCATTAGCAGAATCTTTGCTACCAAATTTCTGATCTCCAAGTGTTTGGTCTTCTATTTTCTGGTGTGTTATGGGAGTGCGCCCAAAAACAAACTTGTATGTGGTTGAAGATACCAGACTTCCTGTTATTGGACCAGTCCAGTACACCTGTAAATCAAGCCAATTTGTGATTTGTAATTTATAGAAGGGGGCGAGGGTGTGTGAATGTGGTGTGTGCGCTTGCGTGTGCACTTTTGTATATTCACAAATTAAACTAAGTTTTAAATGATAGGTTGTGTTCTCGTTTAAATTACCCTCAAAACTATAATATTACATTATATTTGAAACTTATATTTTGTGTGTTATAAAGAGCTTAAATTCGTGTTCAAGCTCGAAGTTTGGAACTTTTCAGTAGGCTTGCTTGGGCTCAACTCAAACTAAAAATCCAAGTCCAACAGACCTCTAAAAAAGGGATCTGTAGGAATCAGAAATTTTGCAATCACAAAATTTTTTTTGTGGTGCAAAAATGACTAGACCAGGCATTTTTTACAGACAAAAAAAATTATTTTTCAAAAATTTTATTTTACATTTTTTTGCAGGCTGTTTTATGTTGATATATAAGCATAAATTTGTCTGTCCGCTGATGCCAAAAACAATATTTGATAAAACATATTTTCAATATATAACATTCAGTCATGCAATCTCGGCTAGGTATACCAGACTATGCTTACGAAGAAGCAATGTAAGGAAAGCTATAGATAGGTGCACTGGAAAAGTTAAAAATATTTTTAAAAAGTGTGCATGTTCTCTGAGGTGAACACACTGCTTAAAAAGGTAAAAATCCAGCCAAGAAACAATTGAATTGTCTGCGATATTATTCAGGAAGGCAAATTACAGTATCGTTTGTATACCATTTTTATTATGGTGTCCACTGTTTGTAAACTTTAAAAAATATGTACCATATATACACTACTTGTATCAATAATATATTTTTTTTTTCTGTTAAAACTGTTGTTATAACATTTCTTAATAATTTTTTTATGGATGATTACAAAACTTTTTAGAAGATATAAAGATGAAAACATTAGTTAAATGAAAATACCAAAATAAAACAAGACTTTTAATGTTCCAAAATACCAGTCTGCCATTTCAGAACAACAAATATTTTCCTGTGCCTAGGGATTAGTTACCTTGTACAAATTCTACTTACTGCAGTACATATTCATTTTTCAAAAAATTTAAATATTTTACAAAATTAACTTTAGTTTACTGTTCAAATTATTCATATACCTGTAGCATACAAAATTAGTTGATAATTCAAAATTGCTATCTCTGAAAACAGCAAAAAAAAAATATGCACTGCTGTAATGTATAGTGACAGTGGGCAATGTGAGAAGTTCAAAAAAGCAAAACCATAAAAATCACCTGCGTTACTTTTGTCAGTGCATGACCAACAGAATCATGCAAGTAACTGGAACATGTAGACTTGTGTCTGTGAACTAAGTATAATTAGAACATTATTACAGCTCTTATGCTATCTTACCCAGTGATAATTCCAGCAGTTAGTGTATATGGCAGGCCCCAGACTTCTTGCAGGGTTCATGCTCGCCCCAGTGAAAGGATCCTACAACAAGCAATACACACAGTAAGGAATGGAAATCAATTGACTATTTTTTGGCAAACAGACAACTATGAATACAAAAAACAGTGTGTGCAAACTTTTTTTGAATTATGTTTTTATTTTCTTACTGTGTTAGTTAAAAATAAATAATTCTTTGTTCGTTCGTGCATTTTATTTGTGTATTTTTCAACACATGTTGTCGTCATTGTCCCAACAAGGGCAGCAGCAACAACGACAATGGATTGGAATAGAGTGGAGAGATTTGGGCAGCTCTTAACATTGAGGTCTTGAGAGTCGATGAGGGTGAAGTGAGGTGATTATGGAGCTGTGCCAAAATGCAAGGGTGGGGGAAACTGGAGAGCCCTGAGAAAACCTGCTGACCAGCTGCATCATCCGGCACGATTCCCACATGCAAAAATCTGGAATCAACCCCAATGGATTGTACTGTGCTAGATTTGATGCATGCCACCTTTTTTGCTAAGCCATTCGCCGTTGATATCCCCTTACCACTATCTACTTTCTGGTAGATGCTGGTGCATGGAAATCTAAATACCAGACAAGAGTTGCCCCTAACCTGGAGTAAATACCACCTGAATGACATTGCATACTATTTTGCAAGGGGGCATGGCTGGTATTCCACATGTTACCATATCCTCTTGTGCACATCATTCGTTTGTAGCTGCAGTAGAGGAGGGCAAACTAGCCACTGCCTTCACCCCTCACACACCCTCAGTCTTATTCACGTCCTCCATGGGGATATAGATCAGCATGTGAGCCCTCAGTTGTACTCTGGCTTTCATCCACTTCTCATCTAGAGGAAGAAACCATTGAGATTTCATTGCCTAAACTTGCCTCTGTGCAGCTGACCAGCCGTCAGGGACAATCCAATGCCACCCGGCAGGGCAACATTGCTAAACACAGGCCCAGAAGCTGTGCTCGCCACGTCACCCACCACGGAGCTTAACACAAATCTAAGAGAGGATTAGGACCCACCTATGGCCAGTTGGCGATGTAAGGACTCTGTTTCCATGCATGAGTATAGTTAATGGCTCAGCTAAAATTGATAGCTTTTGAGGAACTGCTTGGTACCCAGTGCAGTCAGGTCGAGACAGTCGGAGAATTTCAAGCAGCACAATAATTCTGCTTTTGAATTTTGCCAACTTATTGGAGATAGGAACCCCACTACCCTCTTTGTCATGTCGGCTAATCCCCAACCCTTACCTGAGAACCTGGTGCCCCAGCCTGCTAACTTCCCAGCAGTGGGTAGGAAGGGTGGTAAGCTCATGTGGCAATTGTATACCAGTCTTACATCTTGTAGCGGAGATTGTATCCGATGGTGAGACACCGTCCGAATTTTGGAGATTGGTACTTTGACGACTAAGTCTGCTCAGTTTTGTCTGGAGGAAATTCAGACACAATTGCCAAGCATGGTACTGAGAGCCAGCACCAGGGTACATCAATCATACTCTTCCATCTACGTATGTTCCACTGTGTGTACTGCCAGCGGCTGAGGATGCGAGATTGGAGGATGTAACAAAGGAATCTTTTCAACAGGCAGAATAGGGAAAGACATTAGTCACACTTTTCAAACTTTGTTTGTTCCATTTCATCTATTGCCGGGTTCAAAGGACACGAGGATTGAGAGGTGTCTACCTGTTTCTGCTCTTTCAATGGGAAATATACCAGGACTCTGGTTGTGGTTGTCAAGGACTTCCCATACATTTTTCCTACCCCCTCACCACTCAGGAATCTCTTATAGATACTAATCAGGTTCCGTGAGTTGCATGGGAAGGGTTACCTCACACACTGATTTTCAATCTCCCTAGATTGGGCCCAAAGTGCCCGAACAAACTAACTTTAGTTCCCGCTAGTACCCAATGCACCAGAATACCGGGCGAGAACTCGTAAAGGTAGTACGTACCACTTGGAAAGAACTAGCAATAAATAGACACAGAAGTTGGTAGCTGAAACACCTTGCTTGGGCACTGCAAGAATTGTTCCAACCACCTACTAAAACTTCCAGCCTCTGGATAGGGCCAGATGTCGCTGAGCAGACACCTAACAACCAAAGCCTGCATGTTCCCACCACCACCCCTAACTGGTGACGAGCTAATCATCCAGAAAAATGCATTATTAGTCCACGCCTATAATAATAAATGTAACTGTGCCATGTTCTACCTACAGATGGTACATGGGCCAGCAGACGTCAAGTTATTTTGGTGCCCAATCCGGGTCTAGTTCGCGGACTTGTGTATACAAGGGACACGGGACTGGACTATAGCCGAACAGTCGAGATTAAGAACCGCACTAAGCTGGCCAAGATGGATGTTGTGATATTGGGGAGTCGCCAACTAAACCTCAATACACCCAATCCCAATATGACAATTGAACTTCATAGAACACCAGCTGTTGGGGTGCATGGGAGAGAGGAAAATTGTGACGAGGGCAAGAGCTATGGAAATGTCGAACTGGAAGGATGCAGTGCTCCCCAGTGTGACGGAACAGGGTTATACATGGTCATCTGCATGCATTATCTCTAATGGTACCATTATGTCTGCATAGGCAGACCAGATGAACAAAGAGATTTCGAAGGTCTGGAATATCGATGTCCAGAATGCTGAATGAGACAAATTAGGCACTACTTAANGATGAACAAAGAGATTTCGAAGGTCTGGAATATCGATGTCCAGAATGCTGAATGAGACAAATTAGGCACTACTTAATCACCTGTACAAACCAGTGTCTTATTGTATTAGATGTGAGACATGCCCGCAAACTTTCCACCATTTATGTCTGGGCTGGCCCTGAGCAAAATATTGCTCCGATGATGTGTGTGTCTGAGCGACGAGGAGGTTCGAGGTCCTAATAACCTTGGCCGACATTGCTTTGGCCCTTCTCCTAGTGTTATCAAGAAACTAGAGAACATCATGCTACCCGAATTCCCATGTCGACCTCGGGAGGACCCAGAAACCTTACTCGCTACATGCAAGCGTGCATTTAAGGAAGAGAAATTCCCCTAAAGCGATGGGTACCACAAGCATGCATGTGGGGATGATGCATATGGGAAGAGCATCAAATCCACATCGACCATTTTGAATTGCATGGACTGACTTTTCAACTCAAATGTCAATTTTGGTAAGTGTATCATCCAATACTTCTGATACAATATCACCCTGGAGGGGAACTTTTCATTACCAGAAAAGGTTTTAGAGATCACCGAAGTTGCAGTAACTACCAACCATTGCCACCTGAAATATTTTTGGGTCTATTTAATTGACCATGGGACCGGGACCTATTCGAAGATGTAGATACCCCAATGGCAGCTCGCAACGAACTACTTCCGAAAACTGCCCACTGAAAATGGATAGAAAAGCAAGATNTGTAGATACCCCAATGGCAGCTCGCAACGAACTACTTCCGAAAACTGCCCACTGAAAATGGATAGAAAAGCAAGATTGTATTAGACACTCTTGAATAATTATTATGAATACCTACCATTACTAACATCCAGTCTCTACCAGAATTGCCCTTCATGCTCCAGATGGACACCCACAACACAGGGATGAGGGCAGTCTTTTACCNATCCAGTCTCTACCAGAATTGCCCTTCATGCTCCAGATGGACACCCACAACACAGGGATGAGGGCAGTCTTTTACCAGGTTTACCCAAACTGACAGAAGTGCATCATTGCTTATGCAGGCACACAGTTCTTCGAGACAGAATGGAGTGAAAGCGTGAAGAGATTTGGACAGCCCTTAACAGCGAGGTCTTGAGAGCCGATGAGGGTGAAGCAAAGTGAGTATGAAGCAACGCCGGAATGAAAGGGTGGGGGAAATGGGAGATACCTGAGAAAACCTGTCGACCAGCGGAATCGTCCAGCACGATTCCCACATGTGAAANGGGTGGGGGAAATGGGAGATACCTGAGAAAACCTGTCGACCAGCGGAATCGTCCAGCACGATTCCCACATGTGAAACTCCGGGAGTAACCATAACACCACCGTGGTCCCGAGACAGAATGGAGATACACTATAAATGGGTCGTAATTTGGACCATTACGAACTACTGGTACCATCTGGAAGATCGGTAATTTNAATGGAGATACACTATAAATGGGTCGTAATTTGGACCATTACGAACTACTGGTACCATCTGGAAGATCGGTAATTTATCCTCCGAATGGATAGTGCAGCTCTGACCTGGCTGACCATTATCAGCAGTGAGAATGCCAAATTGGCCAGTTGGGCCCTCTTCGTAATTAAATTTTCTTTCACCATTGGACACTGCCCTGGGAGAATGAACGTGTTGTTCGAGGCCCTGTCCCGAAAATCTCAAGTTAANTTTCTTTCACCATTGGACACTGCCCTGGGAGAATGAACGTGTTGTTCGAGGCCCTGTCCCGAAAATCTCAAGTTATCGAGGACACCTGAGAGCCAGAGGACTGGGAAAGGTTGATCCCACCATCACCTGCCCCAAAGTATGACAGTCACCAAGAAACTCTCCTACAGCTGCATTTCAGGGAGAATTAAGATGTTCTATATAAACAACAGCAACTCGACCCAGAACTCNAGAAACTCTCCTACAGCTGCATTTCAGGGAGAATTAAGATGTTCTATATAAACAACAGCAACTCGACCCAGAACTCATAGACCAAAACCCCAGGCGATACAAGATTGAGCAATGGATATTGGGGGCAAAACTCTAATTCGAAACTGAGGACTGGAAAATCTTGGTACCTCATTCGCCACACCGAAGTGGTTGAGAGTGCCACCACAAACATCCACATGCGGAACATCGTGGAATCCAGAATACCCTTAGCTCCCTTCGATAGATCTGGGAGAGTCTCGCTTGAGACGTATGCACATATGTAGAGCAGTGCCCATCACAAAGCATATCTGGGGTCCAAAGCAAAAATACCAGTCTCGGAGGCCCACCATGGCCTGGTCACATAAACACGGGTTCTTACCCACAAAGTCTGAGAGGCAAGATGTATTTCCTAGTTGTTACTGACCTCTTCTCTTGGTGGGTTGAGGCATTCCCGATACCTAACCGAGAAGTGCCCACCATCACTAAGATCATTGACAGGGAGCCCGAGGTGGGGCTACCCAACATTTATCCTCACAAACAACAAGACCCAGTTCACAGGAAAACACTCTTCACCTTGCGCCTTATAGGATCTGCCCCAATCAGCTTTTGTTTGGGCACCAGATTTGGAGACTCTTGACTCTTGCATAATGCGGATGACACAGTAAGCAAAGTCATCAACTGAACTACAATGTGTTGTCTGCTTGCGTGTGNTTTCTTTCACCATTGGACACTGCCCTGGGAGAATGAACGTGTTGTTCGAGGCCCTGTCCCGAAAATCTCAAGTTAATGAGGAGACCTGAGAGCCAGAGGACTGGGAAAGGTTGATCCCACCATCACCTGCCCCAAAGTATGGCAGTCACCCAGAAACTCTCCTACAGCTGCATTTCAGGGAGAATTAAGATGTTCTATATAAACAACAGCAACTCGACCCAGAACTTTAACATCTCATAGACCAAAACCCCAGGCGATACAAGATCGAGCAATGGATATTGGGGGCAAAACTCTAGTTCAGAACTGAGGACTGGAAAATCTTGGTACCTCATTCGCCACACCGAAGTGGTTGAGAGTGCCACCATAAACATTCACATGCGGAACATCGTGGAATCCAGAATACCCTTAGCTCCTTTCGATACATCTGGGAGAGTCTCGCTTGAGATGTATGCACATATGTAGAGCAGTGCCCTTCGTGTGCCCATCACAAAGCATATCCAGAGTCAAAAGCAAACATACCAGCCTCGGAGGCCCACCATGGCCTGGTCACATAATCACGGGTTTTTACCCACAAAGCCTGAGAGGCAAGATGTATTTCGTAGTGGTTACTGACCTCTTATCTTGGTGGGTTGAGGCATTCCCGATACCTAACCGAGAAGTGCCCATCACTAAGTTCATTGACAGGGAGCCCGAGGTGGGGCTACCCAACATTTATCCTCACAAACAACAAGACCCAGTTCACAGGAAAACACTCTTCACCTTGCGCCTTATAGGATCTGCCCCAATTAGATTTTGTTTGGGCACCAGATTTGGAGACTGACTCTTGCATAATGCGGATGACACAGTAAGCAAAGTCATCAACTGAACTACAATGTGTTGTCTGCTTGCGTGTGNTGACTCTTGCATAATGCGGATGACACAGTAAGCAAAGTCATCAACTGAACTACAATGTGTTGTCTGCTTGCGTGTGTTTTTCCAGGAGTGGATAACAATTCGTTTTTCTGATTCATATAATATTTTATTTGTGTATTGATTGTGTGGTAAGTCATTTTCTCTTACACTGGCATGAAACTGTACGCAACGAGTCGCTTGTTTTGCTAAAACGGAAAATAATTGTTCCTTATTCTTTGTTGAAGTTTTGTACGTTACTTTATTTAACGCTCTTCTCTGTGAATAATTTTGTTCTGTTTATGTGGCATTATTTCTCTATTCCAAATTAATTTTAAGTTATGGAACTACACGGACCATCAAACGATAATTGTACAGTAACCTAAATATCACAATTGTCAACTCGTTATTCATACCAACAGGAACGATCGCGAATGATTTTCTTTCAACACGCAAAGTACACGAAATCTGTAGTTCACAAACCCGTTAGAAACCAGACACTTCCTTCGTGTTTAGTCCCCAACTCATCTACTTTACCCTGTTTCCCCACCAGGGCCGCCCACAAAGTGCCAGCAGGAGGGGGATTGGGCAATTTGCCCCGAACCCCCGAGCCCAAGAGGTCTCAACAAGCCTTTAGACTTAGTAATTCTCCCTGATAATTTACTGTCATTGTCGCACGATGATGCAATATCCACTCATAAAATAATGTGCACAATGAAGAACACAGTTACGCAGAACATTAGACAGTGTGAGCATAGTGCAAGGATCTCATTTAAAATAGGATCGGTTTGGTCCTGCGCAGTGCGCTACGGCATTGACCAGACCTCTCGAAATCCGCTCGTTAGCACGTTCTGGCCAATCCGACTGCATTAGTAAACTGCACACAGGAAATATGAGATGTTAGTGGCATTACAATGCTATATGAAAAACACTGGACGAAGGCTGATGGTTGTTATAGGCTGTTCACGGTAAAGTGAGCACTTTTGATGCACTAGTTGCTTTTTCCTTTTTAGCCATTTTTTATCCTTTAAAAACCTCTTTAAATAAATATTGCCATGTAAGTAATAAACACGGTATGTATATTCAACTGCACACGGATATTGACATCTAAGGCTAAAATAAAAATTATTTATTGACTATTATTCTAAATGAGAGGGCTTTCAAAAATACTCACTTAACCGTGAATAACCTATAGTAGTATGCACGATTTAAAAACTTGTACCTACCCTCAAACTCATCAGAAGTGTTCTTATCACTGCCTTTGTTTAACGACATTTCCACAGGTCGACAAACATTCAGTTATCGATCCACGTACATTTACTTTATAATTGCCGAGATTTTTCTTTTCGTTTACAACATCATCTTTAGTGACGCACATAGAAAAAATTTGGAATTTTATTGAACTTTTATTTAAAATGTTTTTGAAGTGAAAGAACAGTCCTTCACAATAATTTAATGTGAACAGGATACTAATTTTCTTATAAAACATCAATATTTATTAGTTTGACAGCAAATGGTATCAAACTGTCCCTAAGTAACACATATACTACCGTTAACGTAGAATAAATAATCTAAAATAATATACGAAGTATGAAGTGTTACGTCAAATAGGGGTTCTGAAAAAGAGCTTTGTCCCAAGCACCTAAAATCACCNTATGTCAAGGGTCGGAGAACTGAGACCTACACAGTACACGTTCTTTCAATTTCATTGTGTTAGTTGTCTCGTAGGTGTACCCACTGCTGAATCATTGTACGTTCCCAACTAAGACTTTTGACTCTTTAATTCGACCTGTCCACTCCACTTGCCCACGATCATGGACATGCTACAAAATTAAGGATATTTACGACCGGTACTGTACACGCAAAGAAATCAGTGCTCTGTATTTTGGGTATCGTCGGTGTGAGTAATCTGATTAGCCAAAGTTTCCACTGCTCTCTTTTGTGGTTGGTTAATGATGACAACACCGAAGACGCAGCACGTTGTTCACTGCATGTGAGAAGCACGCTCGGCACAAGTACAGCACATACCATGATATTTCACAATTGCAACACTTAGCTTGTAATTTAATTCGGGTTCAACACTAACACACGCTACATGCAGCAAATTCTGTGCATATATTCAAAACTTACTTTTATTTGCCTGCATTATTAACTATGACACAACACAAACTATTGTTTACCAGGAGAATGCATAACGTGGTGATGAGGAAGCCGAATTTGAGAGGTGCGGAGTCTTGCTGGTGGCAGTTTCTCCTGTCCCAAGTGGCGGCCACCACGAGCACGAGGATGAACGTTGCAGAGGCCTCGAGCACCACAGCCTGCATCAGGGAGACGTCTTGGGAGACTGACGTCACACACAGCCCGCAGCCCTTCATACTGCTCGGTACGAGTGCCTGTAGCGAGACATCAACATGGCTGGGTCACTACATGCGGTCCTCTATCATCGTACATTTCTGACTTTCATACAGCACAGGAAGTCGAAGCATCTGATTCTATTTTCATACATTAAGTTCCAGGAGCGGAAATACCTTGGTTGGGAGGTTGGAAATACCATCAAGGCCCTCACAGCCAGAAGTCCCTTGAACCTACACTATAAAAAGATAAAAATAATGGAGATAACAGGAAACCTTATGAATCATTCACATTTTTTATACTATTCCTGAGCCCTCCGACATAGCTGAAAACTGCTTATTCACACTCATGATATACTGGTTGGAAGCATGTGAAAATACTATAGGGACCTGCACTGAACCGTGCGTCAGATTTCCCAGCAATAAAATGTCAGGGCCACCGCTTGAAGTCCCATATGTACACGCAGCACGATGAAAACACTGCACGCCTGTTCAGAGCCCTGCGCGTAGGAGTGATAGGGCACTAGACGAACGGTTCAGCGTCGCCCTTATCACTCCCGCTCTTCCTTGCCTCAAACGCCTTAACAAAACTCAAAGCAGGCGGCACCCACAAAAGCCAAAGGGCAAGAGAAATATAAAGAAGAAAAGAAAAGTGATGATTTGAAAAATGTTACATTTGGCAAAAATTTAAACTCCAAACTTTAATATCTTATTTATGGAAGACCTGGATAAACTTAAAAAGCCAGTAATAAAATTTAAATTCGAAACATTTCCTGGGGGTATTCAATACCTTCCTGCCCCCTCCCACAACCACCACCCAACCCCGAAAAATAAATCTCAAGTATGGATCTACTATTACTTTCAACGAAGGCCCCAGATTTAAGTACATCAAGTGGACGAGAGCACATCAGAGTAGCACATACTGCTGATAACTGCCAACCGTGTGCTACAACACTGATTATGATACTGTGTGTGTGTGTGAAATGATCTTGCATGCAATGTTAATGGTAAAAATAATAAAATATTTTTAACTGTCACGTCGTAATTCGGGGAACAGAGTAACTTCCATTACTAGCAAGTAATCATATGGTTATATTGCATTCGTTTAACTTCTCAAGAAGACATTACATCTGAAAGCTAATGACTGTTGTCCGTATTCTTAAAACTATCGCCAGGAAAGGGCAGCTGTTGCCACATGGCTAGTGATCACCTCGGCTACCTGGGTTCGATTCCAAACAACGTCACCCCTGTCTCCCCAATTTTCGTATGTGGGGAATGTGGCAGACGTTTCGTTTTCCGGTGGGTTTACCTGGGTTATTTCCGTTTACACAGTCGTCGCCTTGTCTTACATTGGTTTCACAATGTAGCGACGTGACAAGCCAGACTCCGGCAGGTGGCGACAAAATTAAATTGTGGTTTCACAGTCGACGACGAACGCCATCTTAGACAATGCTGTCGTCTACTAGTAAATACATTACTATCTGCTAGTAAAGTTCAGTTCTAATCGTAAGTAGGCGAAAAACAGCATCCATCTAGGAAGTTTTCGAAATTATCACTCGTACAGTCTACACAAGAACTTCAGATGATGTTATAGTATTGCAAAAAAAAAATGTAAATTTTAGTTTATTTTCACTGTATAAACAAATAATTGTAACAGGTTGGTGCTTTTCTAGTGCTAAACTGGCGTCTTCCGTTACACGCATATTACACAGTTCAATAATGCCAGCTATTGTTCCAATAGTGCTGACGAACACATGGTCACTGGCACTCCTTTCCGCATTTGCCGCTGAGAGGCAACCTGCTCAAGGCTTCATTGAGTACTGAAAGCACCGAGTTTACTGGTGCTGCTGAGGATGTGCAGTGACAGTAAAACAAGATATCGGCGGGCGACTCAAGTTGTAGATTCTCAGATATACATATAGTCTATTCGCAGTTTCTTCACAATTTTTTAATAGAACCTTCGAAAAATCACCCCATGTATGGACGTGCTTAGTCGTTTCATAAATATGCCATGTGTCAGAAGCGTTTTATACTTGTGTTAACATAAAAGTACCTTATTTTTGGTTAAATTAAAATTTTATTTGTGCTTTATCTATAAATTATATTTGATTTGTAATTAATATAAATAAAAACAGTCAGAAAATAAGTGTGTTGGTAATGCCTAGTATGAAATAGTTCTTATGCAAAATATTATTATACTGAGTGCGCATGAATGCGGTGGGTTATCCCTCTGGTGTTATTTTCCCGACTCGGTTAAGCTTTGTTTGCACGAGGTGGAGGAATATCCTAGAAGTAAAACTTAAGTAGGTCTTAAGAAAAGTGTGAAGTAACCGTGAATGGACTATATTAACAGATCTGCATGCGGTAGCGTCATTAAATACAGAGTATTCCTGATCGAAATTACGAACAAAAGCAATACAAACAAACTCAAAAAAAGATCTTATATTACGTTGTTATAAAATTGCCTTTCTTCTGTCAAATAGGTATCAGTATATTTTCAATGCGTAAGAAGTCGTTTCAATCAAGAAATAAACAGAATATAACACTTAAATTCATAATTTAATCCCTTTTCTTTAATTTTAATGAATTCTATTGCCGAGCTTTCTGAAACTATGAAATAACTGACGAACAAAATGTTTACTGTTTGCTGCAGTCTGTTCACTTACTGTTTGACGAACACTGACTATCCTACTGTGACTCGGTGCTTGTCCGCAGAAACGGAAGGCGGCCAACCCTATGACAAAACCATTTCAAAAATAATCATTTGTATTAGGATATACAATGTGCAAATTAATGTGTATCAATTACGCACTGTGCCATTGTGTTTACCACTTACAGTAAATATTCATCCATGCTTGATGTAAACAAAGAAAAAGTCAGAGTTTCGTGCAATGCACTCAACGTCGTAGGTCCTAGGTCGGCGAAAGCCAGCAGCTTCTCTCTGATCGGCTATGGCACATCGCGCCGCGTCGCGTCACGCTATTGTGTAACCAGATTTATAATAGCGTCTAAGTAGTTGCTTGGACGTTGATTAAACATCTATTATGTTGTTGTAGGCACAAAAAAGTACTAATTATGGTTGTGGGAAAGCTTATACTTCATAAGTAGCATGTAATGTACATTGGAGAGCCAAAAAAAAAAAAAAAAAGCTGGTATAGGCGTGCGTGTGCAAATAACAGAGGTATGGGACCAATCAGAGTAACGCGATGCGGTCGGCAGCGCCTATATAAGACAACAAGCGTCTGGCGAAGTTGCTAGATCGGTTACTGCTGCTACAATAACAGGTTATCAAGATTTAAGTGAGTTTGAACGTGGTGTTATTGTCGGCGCACGAGAGATGGAGACATAGCATCTCCGAGGTAGCGATAAAATTTGGATGTTCGGGTACGACCATTTCACGAGTGTACCGTGAATATCGGGAATCAGGTAAAACATCAAATCTTCGACATCGCTGCGGCCGGAAAAAGATCGTGAACGAACGGGAAAAACGACGACTGACGAGAATCATTAAACGTGCAACCCTTTCTCAAATTGGCGCAGATTTCAATGCTGGGGTATAAACAAGTGCCAGCGTGCGAACGATTTAACGGACCATTGTTGACTGTGTACCGTTGTTGACTGCACGACACAAAGCTTTACGCCTCGCCTGGGCCCGCCAACACCACCATTGAACTGTTGATGACTGGAAACACGTTGCCCGGTCTGACGAGTCTTGTTTCCAATTGTATTACATAATTCAGTCAGCGAGTCATGTAGCTCAGTGTGGCACACTGACGCACACACAAAATAATAATGGTGCTCTCATTACAACCAAAGTTTATTTGCTGTGAAGCTAAGTATTTCTCGAAAGAAATTTAGCAGCATTTGAGAGAAATAAACATGTATTATTTTAATTTTAATTATCACACTGCACTGTGAAAAATGCTGTGATCTTGGATGGCAGAAAACGTGTTGTTATTGCTTTGAGTACCACAATGATAAAGCGTAAGTCTCCTATAACTATGCTGAATTTAGTATTGAGGAAATAATGAAAATAACTTAAATTAAATTATTTTGACATTCAGATTACTGTACTGTTTACATTATATTTCAAGAGGACAAACCAGCAGGCCATTATTATTAAGGGATACATCATTTTGAACACTGTGGCTAGCCTTCGACAGGCTTGAAAACTTGTCGCAAGCAGACACGGAAAGACTCACCTCTGTGAGAGCATATCCAGCCGTGGCTCCACTGCACTCTGCCGCGATATAGACCAGAGCAAGGCACAAGTCTACTTTCCCCAGCACAACTGCGGCCAACGTGACGGCAGGGTTCAGGTGGGCCTCACTGATGTGGCCGAAAATCTGTGTGGAAAGGCAGTTTCGGTTTGTTACATGCTCATATACCTCAGTTATGATAAGGCCTTTACTGCAGCTCTGAATTAAATGAAACATTATAATTATAGACAAATGTGTTTGCAGATATATCTCATCATAGGATAACCCAGAATATAGATTTTAAAAAAAATACACTTGAAGTAACCCAAAGTATATGTTGCCAATGGGTACATAAATAATTCATAGATAGTTCCGCAAAAGAACTAGTCAGCAAGAAGTAAATACACAAAACTTCTAGTATCATTATTAGCCATCACTACTACTAGACTATGACTATATGATTACTAACCATCTAGTAATAATTTCTCATTATATGGCGAAATGGGTAGGTAGTGTTGTGTTGGAACGGTGTGCATCATGAAAGTAGAGGACTTCTGAAACTCACCCCACCTCTAAAATAACTGTACCTACAAACCCAGTATTTCTATATGCTCTGTTGTCATCAAAGCAAAAAAAAAAAAAAAAAAAAAAAACACTTTTGTGCAAAAATTAGGGATGAGCAAAAAATTGTATCAATTTATTTCAGTACTTCTGAGGATATTTATGACATGTTTTGATAACCTTGCTCTCAAAAGTCCATCTGGCAGTTATAGACAACATTACTTCAGATGTCAGTACAACATGTCGCCCCAGACAGCGACACTTGTCTTACAATGGACTCCCTAGCTGAGAACAAAGTTATCGAGCAGTTCTTGGAGTATGTAGTTCCATTCCTATACCAAATCCAGAGCTCCTGCATTGATTGTGGACATACTGGCCATCTTGCAATATGGCGCCCTAGTGAATTCCAAGCATGCTTCATAAGGGTAAGATCAAATGACCCTGACAAACCAATATAAATGGGCAATTCCCTTAATCCCTTATAGTCATACAACAGTGCAACCCGATGTGGACGGGCGTTGTCATCCATAAACAGTAAATGCTCACACATTGCACTCCTGAGAAGCCAGACATACTGGATGATAACATCTCTGTACAGCTGATCTGCTGCAGAACCACGATCACAAACATGAGTAAGTGAATGTGATGCCAACATGATGCCGCCCCACACCCAAATGTCGTCAATTTATAATGTTTATTTTAAATGATAGCTGGACTTTACCTAATTCTTCGTTTTCGCTAAATGCGAACACATCGGGAGTCACTGCGAAGACTGAACCGGGACTCGTCTATAAATAGGACACAGCCTCATTGCTCCCTGATCCAAGCTCCATGTTCTGTGCACCGNGACTGAACCGGGACTCGTCTATAAATAGGACACAGCCTCATTGCTCCCTGATCCAAGCTCCATGTTCTGTGCACCGTGCTAATCGTGCAGTGTGGTGTCAATGGGACGCTTCTCGCAGGTCTCCGTGCATACAATCGCACTTCACGCAATCGTCGGCAAACAGAATACCTGGAAATGCTCGCCCCTGTGGCTGCTCCCGTATGTACCTGGCGAGGTCGTCTGCTGTGTTCCAAATGTACCTTCTGCTACTATGGGCCAAATAATAATCTTCTCCTGGCGTTGCACTCTTTGGACTATCGCTGCTGTAGAATCGACTGTCATCTCTACCCTTCTGGAACATCCTCAAGACCCTAAAAATGATTATCCATGGGACATGCAGGGCTGAGCCAATACGATCAGATGCATATTGAATGCACGTCAGTGACAGGCAAATTACACTCTCAGTTCTGTTCCGCCTATGGCAGCACTGCACGTAATCCACTTCTGGTCGTGTTAACAGCACAATATTATGGCCAAAGAAGACACCGCTTGTACAAATCGACAGCTCGGGAAAATAACGTGCCTCCATTTTAATGTTGCATTGCATTACGTTTTTTTCATTAACTTTTGCAAATGAGTGTATTTGTTCCTTTTGGGCACATGCATACATTAACCATGTGCTGCTTATCTTTTCCCCATTAGCTGACAGTTCTTATCTCTCCAACAACCCAGTTTACTTATAATTGCAAGTTAAACTGATTGCAGAACATTCACGCTAAAGTTTAAAGCTCAAAGTGCTACGTTCACACACTCTGTGCACTCCAGCCATTAAAGATAAAGTGTTTTCTAGAAGGGTCGAAGCCGTTGCAAATTTCCTGCACTTTTTTTAGTCTATTTTACTGGCACCATAGAAGGTATCCTGCGCGCCAGATATCTGCAAGCCTGAGCAATATCACATGGAAAGGGAGCAACATTGGCGATTTCAGGAACCCATTTGGCCGTGCGTGAGGTATAAGGGTTAAGCAAACTGTATTATGGGATGTCACATCATGTAAATAATAACAGAAATATTCACCATGGTGAACACTTTTCCCTCATACTCTTTGAGATTTTCAAACCATCCACTTCTGCCGAAGAGAGAGCAACAACATCTTCCGTATTTCCACTATCAACACTCTACAAATTTACTTTTATTTCGTTTAATATTAAGTTAAAAAATGTTTACACTTATTCGTAATAATTTTCCTCTAGTTTCTTTACTTACCCACAAATTGCTTCTAGTACTCTGTAACAACACTAATTCGATACTTTGTCTACGGATAATGGATTTGTGTAGGTTTTTATTGCATTGAGAGTATAACTTTGGTTTCAACATGTCAGTTGTGAAGTCAATAGTCTCCTTCTGCAGCCTTTATTCAGTTCCCTTATTCGTCACAACGGATTCTAGGCCTTTCAGTTTAATTTTTTGATTTGCATCATTATTCATTACAATTACAGTTCCGGAAGTATAATTTTTTAACATGCTTCTTGGTAACCAATTTTTCGTAAAACTGTTATTTATATTGTGATTGTTTTCTGCTGCCCGCTGGTATTTCATATCATCAGAATATTACAAATGGAGCCATACTCAAACATCGTCCCTTGGTCACAAATACATATGAGTTACTTAATTAAATATTATTTCAAAATTATTTTGTACGCAAGAAGACGAAACTATTATTTCAGCCACGCATATTAGTTTACGTGTTTCATTTATGAATCGCCTGAATTTCGGAGGTATTAAGTGAGTTACTTGCAAATATCTGATTTTTCAATTAAAGCAGATTCTGAAATTCAGTTTAATGTAATTTGAGACAAAATTTTCGCAAAAAATATTTTTCAAGTTTATTTTTAAGAGAAATGGTTGGTTCTTTATGTTTCAAGTAAGTTCACAATTTTATAAATTTATTTTGATAGTAAGGAATAAAGTTTTTTTTATCACTTATAAAATTAGGTTTATATTTTTTTTTAACATAAAACCATTGTTACAGTTGTGCAAATGTTCACACAGTTAGTTGCTTTGAAAGTTAATTTGCCTTCGCAGTCCCGAATTTACTGAACGAAATATAAGAGATGTACACAATAAGGCACAAATGCATTACCGGCTGAGACGAGGCTTCTGTTGAAGGAACATATTGAAGCTTTTGATGTAAAAGAAAGTCATTATGCAGAAAAACGTATCAAATATCTTGATTCAATGCTCAATGTGATAACCATAAATAACATGTTCAAGGAGAGTATCCTAATATCAAAGTGAGCTACCAGTTATTTTGCCATTTTTTTTTNCATTATGCAGAAAAACGTATCAAATATCTTGATTCAATGCTCAATGTGATAACCATAAATAACATGTTCAAGGAGAAGTATCCTAATATCAAAGTGAGCTACCAGTTATTTTGCCATTTTTTTTTCGTGAAAATTGTAATTTTCAATCTGGTCGACCACAGGTAGACTGTTGTGTTTGTGAAGAGCTGAATTTGAAAATCCGAAGTCCACATTTGAATGAAGCTTCCAAACGCTGTGCACAAGCTGAGCTCATGGTTCATAAGGGAAGAGCACAGAAATATTATACTAAAATGAGGTCTGAAACCGAAAACAAACAACCACATGTTCTTTCTGTTGCCTTCGACCACATGCAGAATATACAGCTGCCCCAAATTCTTGCGCAAGAAACATTTTATACGAGGTAGTTAACAACAAACGTCTTTAGCATACATAATATTGGGGATAACGAGGCTACAATGTATGTACACTGAAGAGCCAAAAGAACTGGTATAGGCGTGCGTAAGCAAATAACAGAGGTATGGAACCAATCAGAGTAACGCAATGCGGTCGGCAGCTATATCGGTTACTGCTGCTACAATGGCAGGTTATCAAGATTTAAGTGAGTTTGAACGTGGTGTTATAGTCGGTGCACGAGAGATGGGACATAGCATCTCCGAGGTAGCGATAATATTTGGATATTGGCGTACGACCATTTCCCGAGTGTACCGTGAATATCGGGGATCCGGTAAAACATCACATCTTCGACATCGCTGCGGCCGGAAAAAGATCGTGAACGAACGGGACAAATGACGACTGACGAGAATAATTAAACGTGACAGACGTGCAAACCCTTTCTCAAATTGGCGCAGATTGGATTTGTGGACTGCCCTCTAGGATTCATGGTGTGAATTGCCTCATGCATACCTTTAGACATTAGTCGAGTCCATGCCACGTCGTCTTGCGGCACTTCTGCGTGCTCAGGGTCCCCTACACGATATTAGGCAGGTGTACCAGTTTCTTTGGTTCTTCAGTGTATACCATGAAGGTGTGATGAAAAAAGGACCGAAGGAAGTATGCTCATTCCTTTATGATTACTTCTTGCGAGAAGCCCCTCTACATATTACTAACACGCATCTGTACTCGGACAACTCCCAAGGGCAAAACAAAAGAACCATGTATTGGCTAGGTTACTTCTTGCCTTGACAGACAGTGGACGGTTTTTGAGAATTGAACATTATTACCCTATCAGGGGCCACTCTTTCCTACCTCGCGATAGGGATTTCAGCATTGTCAAAAGAGCAATTAGGAAACATGACCGACTTTACAGCATTCACCAAGTCACTGAAATAATCACAGGACCAAGCACGAAGGACAAGTTTACTGTGAAAGAGGTAGAGTGTTCAGATATCTATGATTTTAAGAATTGGTGTTAGGCGTATTATATGAGGCAGCGTATCTCTGAAGAATCATCTGGAAGACCCATACCATGAAATCAAAAAACTACCTCTGGAATTAGCACCCTTATGAACTTCACTTATAGTTCTAATTTTAAAGGTTGCATTGTAGTAAGTGACTGTATTGATGATTTGGTTAAACATACGTCATGTGTGGCCCATCCAGGCAAACCAGCACCGGTTTTCCCTTCGAGAGGGGAAGGTCCATATGAAGAAAGAAACAATATCTGATATCAGAACATTGTGCAAATGTGTGCCCGAGCAATACGAAGACTTCTATGAGGACTTTACTCATTAGCCAATAAGCGCTGGTCCACCGCAAAATGACGATGACTTGTTGTAGGTTTAGCATGTGAACAATGTGAAAACTGTTTCTATTCACATAGTTGACTTTGGATACAAGAGCCGCATTACAAGAAATGCCTGATTACATCTTTGCTGTCTTATGACAGCAACACATATATTCATTAGTGTTCTATAAAGTGGACCATAAGTAACGTTGATGTATCATAGTGTTAAATCGTTATTTGATTCGTTTATACAGGTATGCATAATAATAATAATATTTGCTAGAGTGCATTAAATTTNAGTGTTAAATCGTTATTTGATTCGTTTATACAGGTATGCATAATAATAATAATATTTGCTAGAGTGCATTAAATTAATTTTGTCTTTATGCGATATATTGCATAGAAATTAATGTTCTGTAGTGTGTCTGGAGCAACATGTATATATAAAAATATATTAACAGTACAACTGTAAAATAACTTTGTTGACATTACATTGTTAGGGTATATCGANCATGTATATATAAAAATATATTAACAGTACAACTGTAAAATAACTTTGTTGACATTACATTGTTAGGGTATATCGAAAACCTACAAAAAGGGCCTCAGTCAGAGCTATTTAATAATTGTTAACAAATGAATTACCTCATCAGAGTTTTGTTTGCTAGTGTGTTAGTTGCAGGTTACCAAACTGTATAATGTAAACATATTGTATTATTTTTAAATTAATATTTGTGAGTGTGACCTATACTTTCTTGCTTAACTCAATACTATGTTCCAATGGCTGAAGCCCTTTTTGTTGGGGCCGATTCATTTAAAAAAGTGGTGGAAGGATAAAACATGGCTGATAGGGAAAAGTAACCAGGGCCTCAAAAGCGCTCACTTTACCGTGAACAGCCTATAGTCATTTTTCTTCACGCTAACGGCGCTACTAGAATACAGAGGCGATCAGACAGTTACGCTGTGTCGGTCCAGCAAACTAGAACCGAACACACGGAGATGATCTGCAGTGTCTTAGCTTCTCTATAAGAATATTTATATTTAATCCTTCACTAGCATTTCATGAGTGGGTAAGCTAAAGTTGAAGTTTTGGTCTGCGGTTAAGGGAGTTGGCCACGAAAAAATTTGTTATTTTATATTTGAACCACATACTGTTCAACTTGCAGACGCGAGAATACCTTTTCCTCAGATACGTTTTTTTATATCGTATTTTTTAGAAAAATTACTTGTAAAAGTCAAAATTTTACAGTCTTCGCCATGAACAAATAAAATAAACCAAACCATATGCAGAGAATTAAAAAATGGAAACTGAAATACGTTGTCTTAATTAATTTTAAGGTATGTTTAGCAGAAGTTACAGAAATTACGTGGCAGACACAAGTCACAAATATGCAACAATAATTTCATTATTTTCAGCAATTTTTTAAATTGCAAAAACCTTTCCTTGTGCAATTTTGTAGATGTAGATATAGGTGACTTTGACATGTATTTATGCGATAACTACGTTTTTTTTCNCTTTCCTTGTGCAATTTTGTAGATGTAGATATAGGTGACTTTGACATGTATTTATGCGATAACTACGTTTTTTTTTCGAGGCAAAAGTAATCACAGTTAATGTCTAAAAGTTAAACAACAATAAATATAAATATAAAATAAAATGTTCATGGCCAACGCCTTTAACGTCGAGATCTTAAGCGCTGGTGAAGCAAGTTGAAGACGGAGCAGAAGCGGGGTACAAGGACGGGGGAAATGGGAGTGCACCGAGAAAACCCTCTGACCAAAAACAACGTCCGTCACGTTTCTCACACCTGCCGGGAATCTAACCTGACTTTTCTTGGTAGTAAGTTGTAATCTGACTACTTCACCACTGCGGCCCCTTAATGATTTGGAAATAACCCACTATACTCGCCATATTGTAAGCTGAGTGGTCACCACTCTTGCCTGGGCCTGTACAAGATGTTTAGAAATCAGCACCTATCGACGCCAGTACTGAACACCAGCCCCCCCCCCTCATGAAGGGGANCCTCATGAAGGGGGGAGGGATCAGTTGCATATTAAACCAGCGCAGCGTCGTGGTTAATATTTTCTGTTGCGTTGCCATACTTGCTGTTACATGGCGATTGGGATCTCTAGTTCCTTACCGACAATTTTTATTCCATTTCCACATTAAGGATTTGACTTGATTCCATATAATATACTGCTGTACGCATCTCCATTTGTATAATGAGGTAATTCATGAAGTCATATTGCGGAGTTCTCTCTTGAGGTGGTGGGTGGCAGTCCATGTACGCATATGAATCATAGCATGGTTGTACACATGTCATTGAAATGTCTAATCTTTTTTTTTTGTGCTCTAGTTTCGCGTAGCAGTGAATTACCACTATGATTATCACAGCCTATTGACCACTAATTTTCCTACTGGATGCTTGTGCGTAAAGCCATATTTGAGTGAATATCAGATTATCATAGCTTCGTTATGGATGGAAATTTAACGATTCCAACTACCAAAAATTCAGAGCACACGCACAAAAACAGTTGTAGTGAACACAGTGTAAATACAGCACAATGTACTGGATCAATCATAAATAATTCAGCTAATTATAGAATGTAGTCATGATTCATAACACTCAGGGAATATCTTAACTATTAGGTATTTAATTAAATCAAATTAATTTATGATGAAATAAATAATCACAACGAAAGAAAAGTAAACATTCATGAGTACGACTAAGCCTATTTTCGTTTGTGTTCTCTTGAAGAATTTGATGCCACATTGGTTGAGCGGTTAGCCTGCTCGCCTCCCACCAAGGCGAATCGGGTTCAATCCCCGGCCGGGTCAATCCCGTATTTTCGCGTGTGGGAAACGTGCCGGACGATGCCACTGGTCAGCGGGTTTTCTCGGCAATCTCTAGTTTCACCCTCATCGGTTCTCAAGACGTTGTTAAGAGCTGCCCAAATCTCTCAGCCCAACTTAATAAATGCATCTCTGCCACTCATGATACATATATATTTTGGTACAAGGTACCCTCGTTACATACCTGGATAACTATAGCGACAGCCATGCCAGTGGCGACTGCCTTCTCCAAATGGACAGGATGTTGTGTGACCATCATAATTGCATTTGCCATGCAACTTATAAATACCAGCAGTCCTGTTCCAATGAACTCTGCTAGCAGTATGGTGACAGCTCTGTTGCTCTTATTGCAGCTGCACATGGGGTTGCCTAGAACACAATCATGATACTGCTATCTCTTTTAAGCATGAAATACAGGGTGATTATAAAATAATACTCCAACTTTGAAAGTCTATAATATCAAAACAAAACAACATACAACCTTGATGGACCAATCAAATGAACCGTGGAACCGTGAAGTTTGTTTACCATACATTCATAACTTTTCAACGTGACCACCATGAGCGGCCCGAACGACATCTGCGCGATAATCAAACTCGTTCCACGCTCTTGTCAGCATGTCCGGTGTAGCGGTTTGGATGGCGTTCGTAACTCTCGGTTTGAGGTGATGAGGGGGTAGCGAGCTCGCATTCGACACGTCAATGTGAAGGGGACGGTCTAATGTTTCCTTTATGGCGCGCCACCCCATTGGCACCTAGCTGTTCGCGGATACCTGAACGAGACGTTGCCGCAACGCTGGATTGGCCGAGGAGCAGCTGGTGACCAGGCTCTTCAGCACTGACTCCCAAGAAGTTCGGATCTTACCCCGTGCGATTTTTTCTATGGGGGTACATAAAGGATCAAGTGTTTCAGCCACAATTGCCAGCTAACATTGACGACCCCAAAACGATAATTACGGACGCCATCTAAACCGTAACACCGGGCATGCTGATAAGAGTGTGGAACGAGTTTGATTATAGCGTAGATGTCGTTCGGGCCACTCGTTACGGTCACATTGAACATTTATGAATATATAGTAACAAACCTCACGGTTCCACGGTTCATTTGATTGGTCAATCAAGGCTGTAGGTTGTTTGGTTTTGATATTATAGGCATTCAAAGTTGGGGTATTATTTTATACTCACCTGTATTATTTTGAATTGTAGAGTTTGAAAGAGAAATTAACGTAAATATGAAATGTTACAGAACGACGCCATAAATGTTGATAGCAGGTAGTTTTTTTGATAGAAAATTCTTTGTTCATTCTCTGAATGCATCGCCTATCGCACATGAGCTCCTCACAAAACGTTTAAAGTTTTGTTTAANAAATTAATTTATGATGAAATAAATAATCACAACGAAAGAAAAGTAAACATTCATGAGTACGACTAAGCCTATTTTTGTTTGTGTTCTCTTGAAGAATTTGATGCCACATTGGTTGAGCGGTTAGCCTGCTCGCCTCCCACCAAGGCGAACCGGGTTCAATCTCCGGCCGGGTCAATCCCGTATTTTCGCGTGTGGGGAAACGTGCCGGACGATGCCACTGGTCAGCGGGTTTTCTCGGCAATCTCTAGTTTCACCCTCATCGGTTCTCAAGACGTTGTTAAGAGCTGCCCAAATCTCTCAGCCCAACTTAATAAATGTATCTCTGCCACTCATGATACATATATATTTTGGTACAAGGTACCCTAGTTACATACCTGGATAACTATAGCGACAGCCATGCCAGTGGCGACTGCCTTCTCCAAATGGACAGGATGTTGTGTGACCATCATAATTGCATTTGCCATGCAACTTATAAATACCAGCAGTCCTGTTCCGATGAACTCTGCTAGCAGTATGGTGACAGCTCTGTTGCTCTTATTGCAGCTGCACATGGGGTTGCCTAGAACACAATCATGATACTGCTATCTCTTTTAAGCATGAAATACAGGGTGATTATAAAACCATAACACCGGGCATGCTGACAAGAGTGTGGAACGAGTTTGATTATCACGTAGATGTCGTTCGGGCCGCTCATGGTGGTCACATTGAACATTTAGGAATATATGGTAAACAAACCTCACGGTTCCGCGGTTCTTTTGATTGGTCAATAAAGGTTGTAGGTTGTTCGGTTTTGATATTATAGACCTTCAAAGTTGGGGTATTATTTTAGACTCGCCTGTATTATTTTGAATTGTAGAGTTTGAGTGAGAAATTAACGTAAATATGAAATGTTACAGAACGACGCCATAAATGTTGATAGCAGGTAGTTTTTTTTTATGGGAAATTCTTTGTTCATTCTCTGAATGCATCGCCTATCGCACATGAGCTCCTCACAAAACGTTTAAAGTTTTGTTTAANAAATTCTTTGTTCATTCTCTGAATGCATCGCCTATCGCACATGAGCTCCTCACAAAACGTTTAAAGTTTTGTTTAATTGGACTATTTGAAGTACTAGCTCAAAGTTTGTTACTGGGACCTTTACCTATAAAAGTAAAACTAATATTTAAATTCAGAAAATTATACTTTAGAAGAGACGAATGCCATTTCGCCTCTTAAGACCTATCACATTTACGCGGATTTCGCCGAACAGACAAAGCGTACTCGACCTGTGGCTATTCACATGGTAGCGCTATTTGTGTTACCGTTTTGATTTTGTGTTGGAAGCTCAGTTTATGACCACGCAGGTTCGTTTGTTATTTTTATTCTCAAGTTTCCGAAGTAAATGTTAGACAACAAACTAGATGCTGCCTGTGTTGTTGGTATACTTTAGTAATTTCGTTGAAATATAATTTTTATTGACTAATTTAAAATATATGTATTTTTTTTAGTTTTGTTTTATACTTCCAAGGATTTTTTGTAGCTTAGTGATGCCCATAGGTTCATTTCCAAACAACATTTTTTTTTATAAATGTGTTGAGCGAAATTTATATTATGATACACGTATTTCATTATAAATACATATAATATTCCACTTGCTTATTCATACAGACCGATCATTGAAAATATATTTCCCTAGATAAATGAATAATCTTACATAATTCGTTTAGCAAAAAAACTTATAAGTAACACAAGTTCTGCTATCTTGTGGAGTAGCTTTTGACTTTGCTAACTGCTTGGTATCTGCACTGCATGGAGTTGACTAGTCTCTCACACATTTCCCGACTGATGTACCATTCTTCAGCCACTACAGTTTTCAACTCCTTCTTGGAAGCAAAAATGTGTTCTCTGTACTGGGGACTTCAGAAAAGCTTATACATGTGTGTTCAATGTGACTGAAGTCGGGAGACAGGATGACAGGATGCGTTGTCAATTGTTTTGCAAATGTTCTAAATCAACCGTTCTTTATTACGACAAACTGTATGCTTTGGGNACAGGATGCGTTGTCAATTGTTTTGCAAATGTTCTAAATCAACCGTTCTTTATTACGACAAACTGTATGCTTTGGGTCGTTGTCGTGTTGAAAATATAAGAAAGTAACATTCCTAATTTTTCTGCACTTTACTTGGCGTTCTTCTTTAGAATGTCATTAAACTGAAAATGACTTGTCCATTCTACCATCAATAAAGTGAACACTGACGACCCCTTTCGCAGACATACTCTCCCAAAACATAACCGANACTTGTCCATTCTACCATCAATAAAGTGAACACTGACGACCCCTTTCGCAGACATACTCTCCCAAAACATAACCGAACCTCCCCCATATTTCACTTTGGGAAGTGTATTTGTAACATTATCGGACGTATTAGCTTTTCTCCATACCCTGCACGAGTAAAAAAAAAAGTGTGTTGATTTTAGTCTCATCTGATTAGATGGCATCGTTCCAAAACTCCGGGTTATTATTTAGGCACTCTTTAGCGAAGAGCAGTTTTAAAGCACGGTTCTTNAGATGGCATCGTTCCAAAACTCCGGGTTATTATTTAGGCACTCTTTAGCGAAGAGCAGTTTTAAAGCACGGTTCTTCATTACTGACGTAGGATCTCTTCCTTGCTAACCTGCTATTATAGTTGTGTCTACGTAACATCCGGCGAACGTCTCAGAACGCATTAGTAGATGGAGAATCGGCATCCGGGCGCACAGACTGCAGACTGTGGGGCCATCCGCCATCTTGGTTGATGTCGCAGCAGCCAGTCGCTGAACCCCGCGCGCGATTTATCCCGCTATTATNTGGGGCCATCCGCCATCTTGGTTGATGTCGCAGCAGCCAGTCGCTGAACCCCGCGCGCGATTTATCCCGCTATTATTCCGGTCGGACGGCGGCCATGTTGGATGTGGGTGACTCTCACCTTGTCATGGCGACCTTAAATTACATGACTGACCTCAACCAGAATGTTGGATGTGGGTGACCTTAACCCCCATAAACTTGAACTTTAAAAATTAAGATTATTCGTAAATATTCGAAAAAAAACTCGTACTGCCTCCGACCACCATGTTGAAAGTGAGTAACTTTGACCTTAGCCCTAGTGACCTTAAAATAAAAAATTAATATAGTTGTAAAAAAATACAAAATGTACAAAAATATTATGTTAGTGACTCCAACCACCATATTGTATGTGGGTGACCTTGACCTTGATATCGGTTGTCTTGAACTCAAAAAATTGAGAAAAAACTTAACAATCGAAACAAATCTTACAAAACCGAGTGAAAATTACATTACTGACCTCAAGTACCATGATGGATGTAGGTGACATTGATCTTCACCAAATTACTTTAAACTGTAAATTTTTTTTCATAATTTTTTAAAATAAAAATCAAGGGAAAAATTACATCACTGGCCCTATCCACAAATTCAGATGTGTGTGACATTGAGGGTACAATTCTCGCAAAGATGATTGAGCACAGCCTTTCCCTGGTACAACGATCAGCAAGCGACTGATTTGTCAGTTCCCCTCGACCAATGTGCCAATTAATCATCGCTAATATAGTCGATCAATCTGCCAACACCCCTAAGCGAATTATTGTCTTTATATAACACACATAAACCCCCCCCCCCGGCCACCCAACCAANCAACACCGTCATCACACCACGCGACTCTCCAACTCCATAACATTTATTCACCATAGATCGACCTTCTCACCATCAATCCTCTCCACCAACCTACCACCCGATTATCTAATCCCTCAGCATTTACTCTCCTTAGCTCGATCCCCTCCCCATACACCTCGCCTCCAGCCCACTACCTGACTCTCCTCTCCACCCCCTCACTGTCTGACACCCAACCCCTCCTCCTTCCTTCCCATCAACACCCTACCCATCCCCTCTTCTACACTCCAGATTGTTTTCTTCACTCCATGTCTTCACTACAGTTAGACTGATTAGTTAGTCCTCATCCACCACCAAAAATCAGTTGCCATATCTCGTCCCATTATTTGCTAAAAATTCTACTTCTTTCCTCACTACTCTTACATCAGGAATTCTTCCTCACACTACAATAAATTCAGCCAACTCCATTTACTCCCCCTTCAAACCCCAACACTCTATTCCATTGGTTATTTCGTCGGCCCCCATCACCTCCATTACCAATTATCTGCCATACTCAACACCTACCACTATTACTAGAGTGTGCTAGTGGGGAAAATATTTAATGTTGACGATGTCACTTTGCTCGCTCGTGATTGGCCGTTGGTAACGCGACATCACGAACTCTGCAGATAAATAACGTGGCTAAAGTCGCACCGTGTCACAGTTCTTCATCTGATGCGACATATGACCACCTTCTCTCCTGATCTTCGTAGCTCTCATTTTGGTAAATTATATTGCTTTGGAAACTTCCATCGCGGTATACGTGTGATTATCGGTCATACTCGTAATTACGCATTCGTTTTATCACTACAGTAAAATTCTGCTCTAATTTAGGTACATTCTCGAACTAGTGAACTTTTGGAGAGTAGGGATAAATATTAAGTGTTCGTTTAATGATGTGCCTGTGACCGGAGCGCGTCCCGACTCCGTCTTTGGCGGTGTCGCTGACTCCAGCTGGACTGCTTACGTTGTTGGAAACACTGTTCGCAAACCATTAGGGTTAGACCCTTGAAACGTGTACAGTACAAGGCCAGAAAAACTGAATCATTTCGATGTATCAGACTATTGTATACGTTTTATCATCATAGTTGGTCATTATTTTTTTATCATTGGCGATAGAGTTACATCAAACCAGAACAACCGACCATCAAATCATCAAGACCGACTGGGCATACCAACCGGCAAGACCGACCAACTACAAGGCCATGAAACAAAACGAAAAGAAATACCAGACGACAACAAGACCGACTAGACCAACAAACAAGACCGACCTACTAACCATCAGTACCGACCGGCCATACAGACAGTTCAAATTAGCTGGCCATACTTTCCACCCATACCAGCCAACCATAAGAACTAGCCACACCAGCCAGCCACATGAACTAACCACGCCAGCCGACTATACAAACTAATCATACCAGCCGACCATGTGAACAAATTATACCAGCCAACCATACGATCAAATCATACCAGCTGAACATATGAACAAATCATACCAGTCGACCATACAAATAAACCATACCAATCGACCATACGATCAAAACCATACCAGCCGACCATACGAATAAACAATACCAGTCGACCATACGAACAAACCATACCAGTCGACCATACGAAAAAAAACTATACCAGCCGACCGTACGAACAAACCATACTGGCCGACCATAATAACAAAGCATACCAGCCGACCATACTAACAAACTATACCAGCTGACTATAAGAACAAACCATACCAGCTGACCATACGAAAAAAACATACCAACTGACCACATGAACAAACCACACCAGCTGACCATACGAACAATCCACATCAGCTGACCATGAAAACATACCACACTAGTCAACCATACGAACAAACTATACCAGCTGACCAAACGAACAATCCATGTCAGTTGACCATATGAACAAACCATTACAGCGACCATACGAACCAACAATACCAGCTGACGATACGAACCAACCATACCAGCTGACCATACGAAACAACCATACTAGCCAACCATACCAGCCAACCATATGAACCAACCATACCACCCGACCATACGAACCTACTATGCCATCCGACAATACCAGCAAACAATACGAACCGATCATACTAGCCGACCATACGAACCGACCTTGCAAACCGACCATACAAACCGTTCATACCGGCCGAACATATGAACCGACCATACGAACCGTCCATACGAACCGCCCATACGAACCAACCATACGAACCAACCATACGAACCGCCTATACGAACCAACCATACGAACAAATGGGTCATTTAGGGGTCATTTAGGATAATTTAGTGGTCATCTGCGGAGCAGGAGAGCTCAGTTGCGGAGCATGAGTTCAGGCTGAGCAAAGGACTTGCCTGGAAGAAACTGACGAAGATGTAACTGCATGGTAATGTGATCAAGGAACTAGATAAAATGTCTTGTTGAATAAGAAAGCTTAAATCTCGCTGGTGAAATATGTTAGTAAGTTTATGCATAGAAGCAGTAGCTAGGAAAAGTAGATATACAAGTTGCTAATGTAGAAATAACTTCAGTTTTTTCGTGAATATGATGCAAGCCAATGATTGTACGAAGTCTACTGTAGAGCTTTTCTCTATGAATGTACCTTTTCCCACTGCTGGAAAATTACATGTAAAACAGTGTTGCTACTGTGAAAAGACCTTCAGTAATAGCTGCCATGCTCGGCGATATGAGAGAACCGCCTGTACAAAGAGTCCTTTTCGCGCGATGAAGTATTACGACATTGATCCCATGCAGTTTATGCAAGGCGATAAATTGAAGGAACACATCGAGATATGCAAAGATTCGTCTACTAGGAGCCAACAAGTGATGTGAAGGATTGCGATCTTGCAATTGCACATTCCACACAAACTGAATGTACTGTACTCATGCCATTTTTAATTAACTCTCTCATCATTATCACCTGACGTGTCAGTGTCCACCGATGCAGCATGGCGTACAGGCGATTCTCTCGACGTTTCCACGCATTCCACCAACGAGTTTACTTCGACAGGTGGTGTGAAGAAGGCAGAAGGCGTCAATAATGCTCGTTTCATATTTCCCGAAGATCCGAATGAACTTGTTGATAAACTCAGATATTTGATTGACCTGTAAACACGGGTGGATCTCTCATGCATTATTGAGATATTTTTAATCATCGATGAACTGAAGGATTGGTGAGAAATGTAAATATCGAATGTACAAAATAATTATAAATATAGAGTGTATATAATAAGCGAATAAATAAAATTTATACATAGTAATGTGTGTTTAATTTCTTATACAATCCCTTCTGCTTCTCTGAAAGACTTATTAATTCAGTAGTATAAACAATCGATTGCGAGTGTCTGTTTTAGATAAAATTTATGAAAGCATTTGCAGGAGGAGGGTTATGGTTTGATCTGAAGTATTGTGTATTACTCGGGTCGTTTAAAATGGATTAGTTCGATATGGCGAACGAATGAAATGAGGGGAATATTTTTGAGGAATGTTTTGCAACTAGTTGGTTGGCCTGGTCAGTTGGCTTGGTAAGTTGGCATGACCCTTTGGTATGCTCAGCTGTGGTACAAATGTTTCGCGAAGATTTTGTGAGAAGAGGTTAGCTACGAGACTCTTATTAGAGACTTTTTCGAGATTGTCCATCATCGTTTGTGTAGGTGGGTGGTATGGCAGGTTGGTCTTGTCGTTTTTTCTAGCCAATTTTGAAGGAACTGGTATCATCAGGATCTAGTCTTGTGCTGAGTCAATCTCACAAGGAACCAGTCTTGGGTGGAGTCAGTCGTTGGTTAGAATGGTTAGTCGGTATGGCCCTTGTTGTTACCAGCTAGTAATTGACAATTGCATGGATTGTGATTTTTCTCGATTTCTCGAGTTCAATGTCATTGGGGTCAAGATCGATAACAACCAACATGGTGGACAAATCTACAGCTCCTGTGATGGCGAAATCGACAATTTATACACTAGCGTCACCTAGGCGATGAAAAAGTTAACAAATGAGAAACGAAAGAATGAATATGGTGGGTGGAGTGCATTCGACAGAATGAGCAATGGTGAAGAGGAAGTGGAGGGAGATGTTAATACAATGTCATTGATTGGAGAGGGGTCAGTCATCTGCTGGATGTGGTGCTGAAGAAACCTCCAGAAATGTAAGTTTTAAAAAAATATTTTTTATAAGTTGTTAAATAAATTTTAATATAATTTCTAAATAAATTATTTATACATTTTTAAAAGTTTTTAATTTTTTTTTTTTTTAGTTTTTGGAAAATTTTGTAATTTTGGGTTTGAGGTTGTAGTCGATCAAAGGTCAAGTTCAAGGTCACTTGGATTCAATATGGTAGTTGAGGGATGTCATAACATGGTGGCTGGTCAGCTCCAGTCCCCATCCCCTCTAAGCCAAGACATTATAAATTTTAATTACAGGAACAGGGAGTAATCCACCGGCCAGCGGCAGCGTCCGCCGAGTTTTCCACATGTGAAGCTCCGGGACTGATCCCGCCGGGAATCGAGCCCGTTTCACCGCAGTGGGAGGCGAGCTGTCTAACCACCTCGCCACCGCGACCTCCGAGGCGAAGGTGAAACAACAACCTGAGCGTGCAACCTCATACAATAAATTAGGGTCAAAAGCGTACTTGATTTGTTTCAGGGTCTAAGTACGGGAAAATAAATTAAAATACTTAATTCTCAGACACATCGTACCAAAAGGTAAAATCTGATTACACGTTTCGGCACGTTTCGCACACAAATTTCTTAAAATAGTTAAGTAGAAGCTTACTCCAACCACAGCACACAAAACTACGTATATGGTCCTCAAGCCATAACTTCATTTTGGACGGTGTCTTGTGAAAACCTCCGTGACGTAGTCTTTGGCGCACCATCTCGCGCAACAATCCGTCCCGGGTTTCAATTCCAAGTTCGTTATGTGTATGTTTGCTATTGTTAGTTTAAGAATGCAATGTAAAGAATGACGTAGAAGAAACGAAACCAGAAATAATTTTTTACCGCGTTTGTGGAGCTAGTTTCCTGGCTAAACAAAAAGTAGTCTTCTATATCTTCCGTATGGTCGCGGCCTCATCATGAGGCGAGCAGAGTAGCTTAAACTAGTCATTGCTCCTTCTGTTCCACCCTCTTTTTGAGATGCCCTAGTGGTGCATATGTATTTAGACATTCCAAGAAAGAGAAGCAAACAATGTTCGTCGTACACTGAAGAGCCAAAAAAACTGGTACACCTGCCTAATATCGTGTAGCCCCCCCCCCC
>NQII01008152.1:37922-63952 GCA_002778355.1 Clitarchus hookeri
AGTCCACAAATCCAATCTGCGCCAATTTGAGAAAGGGTTGCACATCTGTCACGTTTAATGATTCTCGTCNCCTACAGGGCAGTCCACAAATCCAATCTGCGCCAATTTGAGAAAGGGTTTGCACGTCTGTCACGTTTAATGATTCTCGTCAGTCGTCGTTTGACCCGTTTTTTCACGATCTTTTTCCGGCCGCAGCGAAGTCGAAGATGTGATGTTTTACCGGATTCCCGATATTCACGGTACACTCGTGAAATGGTCGTACGCGAACATCCAAATGTTATCGCTACCTCGGAGATGCTATGTCCCATCTCTCGTGTGCCGACTATAACACCACATTCAAACCCACTTAAATCTTGATAACCNCCGACTATAACACCACGTTCAAACTCACTTAAATCTTGGTAACCTGCCATTGTAGCAGCAGTAACCGATCTAGCTGCCGACCGCATTGCGTTACTCTGATTGGTTCCATACCTCTGTTATTTGCGTACGCACGCCTATTCCAGTTTTTTTTGCTCTTCAGTGTACAACGAGCACCGATGCATTTGGCTGCGCTCAACACAAAATATTAACAGGAATGCATTGGTAGTCTGCAATGAGTATTAATACTCGGTAAACTAAACACACATATTGTTTCTGTTGTTATCATACTTACTTCCAGCACATGCTTAGCTTATAGAACATTGAGGCGACTTCGCAAACTATTAATATTTACGCTTGTGTTAATTAGCATACACAAAATTTTATATTTCTTCTTAAAGTACAACCTCTTATGGATACATTTAAGAATTATGATCACAAGCTCAATAAAACTTAACTTACGTTCCAAAATTGCGCAGACTTTAAATAACTAAAAAAATATTTTAGGTAAGATTTTTTTAAGGTTGATCTTGAACTCCAGGTAAAAAATTTTGAATAGTGTCAGCAATAAGCGTGATCTGTTGAAAGTTATATTCCACGTTAGTCTGAAGTATTATTTCTTTCAGTGTGCAAACAGACTTTACGCACGTGAAATAGTTTGATTTAAAAACGTGTATTACAAACATACTGCAGACGGGTACATTACTAAACTTATGTTAGTTTTGCATTAACATTGCATCGAAATTTGTATAATAACTTGTATACGTTGATACTGGGATTAAAAGTAAAGGCCAATTCGCATCGAAATTAATACAGAATTCGTTGCATTAACTTGACGTTTTCGTTACGTTTAAGTTTAGATCGCGCAGTAGTGTATTTGCATTGAAATAAGAGTGACGCAAAGTTGATGTTTCATTGCAAGAAGTTTAGCCAGGTTCAACTTAACGTCAAGGTAACGTAGTGTCAGCCAATCAGATTAAAGAAACTATTTTATAATTTCGTTTTCCTGTTTTTTTTTTTCATTTTACTAAATTTTGTCTGGATTGTATACTGTATAATGAAATATGAATGCAACATCATTTTTAAATTTTAATTTCATTCGTGCGAGATTGAATGGAAAACAAATAAACCATTTCCAAACTCCAAGTTAAAAAAATATATGTGGGTACAAATAGGCGTCAATTTAGGTGGAGGATAATATCATTATTGGCACATAGAGGCAAGCGTTTGAAATATATATTGTTTATCTATAAATTTCCTTTACGTTTATGTATGTAAACACTCGTTTATTTACACTCCAGATCCTTGGTGTAGCATGTTTAGTAGCATTGGGTTACGACATATCAAAGACGAGCCATTTCTAACTCCAGTGTTAACACAACTGCGATTTTACTTTTTAAAAAATGGCATAGAGTAAATGCGAAGTGTAATTTGTAATTTAAGAGCCGTCGGGACATCATATGTACATAAAAAAGTTTCGTTCATAACGAATGTTACTCGTCTAAGAGTTCGACCAATCAAGCACTACTTGAAATTAACTTGATTTCGGTGAATAAGTAATTAATCAAGCAAATAACGTATTTGGAAAGTTTCTTAACGTGTAGGACAAAATAGAAACGTGAGTTTCCTTTCCAAACAAAGTGTTTAAATTAATTAAATACATTTTATATTATTCTTTATTTCTCCTGGTGTCCTTTTGGTTGAATGCCATGTGCATGCGATGCAAAAAACACATCGCCATTCCATGCACGTCTACACGTTGAACATGTCTGCCAGGTGGCACGTATACGATAGCCATTAACCGTGTTTATAAACAACTTTTTTCATTCTAATAAGTGCGCGATCATTTATGTACAAGGCTTTCATTGTGAATCGACCTTAACACGACTTTGATAAATCGTGATGCAGCGCTACCAAAAATGCCACATTCGGATATCCAGAAAAAGGTTCGTTTAAGGCCATATTTCACTATAATTTTTTATTTCATTATCTGAAATATATTTTAATGCAAATAGTTATAGGCAAATGAATATTTTTTTCATAATATAACATCGAAAAGTCGAAAATTTCGGAATATGGAAGCCCAAGTTTTTATGCTCCTAATTAACTTCGCCAAATAAATCACATCACATATGATCTATATCTGATATACAACATGTTAATTAAGTATCAAGGATATTTAACAATGGGTACTCAGGTACTGATATCCCGAATCTCTCTTAAAATATGTGTTGATGTTTTGCCAACACATTAATATTCATCCCAGAAAAACTGTTAATATTTATTTTATTTTCTCTTGGATAAGTGCGCTTGCTTGTATATACATTCATACAGTATATACACATAAACACAAGTTACATAACATTTATTTATTTTTTTCATAAATGTACCCATAATAGCCTTATTTTTCTCCTAAATAAAATATTATCTGGTCCCATTGACACTCGAAGTTGGGAAGTTTCCAGATCCGTAATTTGTTTTATCATTCAAACACGCATGCTCACGCCCAAACCAATCTAAAACTTCGAATTTCTTTGCAGTTGTATGAATTTCTCAAATATTGCCATAAAACAATATACAGTTCAACCGGGGATGTTATTAAAAAATTAATACAGAAAACAAAAGACGACAAATCATTTCCTGACTGACTGATACAAGGTTACTTTAACGTTAAGTTTGAGTTGGTTCAACTTCTCTTGCGCAAACTTCACATTTGCGTCTGTCTTCATTTAATATGGATACACTATTGCGCGACACATTCCGAACGTAACAGTAATGTCAAGTTAATGCATCGAAAGTCACATACAACTTCCTGTGTAAGATCAGCGTTTACGGCTGTTAGAAGTAAGTAGTTACACACTCTATGGACGATCTTCCGAAAACATTTTCAGAGGTGTATACGTACGGTTTAACGTGTTCTGATAAAATAGTATTAAATCACTGGCGCAAGTTTAATAGTTTCGCAAGAAAAACTTATTTCGCACACTTTCCAACGCAGTTCAGGTGCCAGGTAGACGGGGTCCTTAAGATAAAATAGTATAATATTGGTTAATGTCCATTTATATTATTTTTTGCAACCGAAATGTGCTGACGGGCGGTAAGGGGAGAACACGCAAGCATGCCAAGAATTAAAATGTCGACGTAATTTTTTACCTTCTGATACATCCATTTATCGCAGTAGAGCTGTCAGAATTCTGTGTGAACGTAAGGACGCTGTTTACTAACAGTAGGATTATAGGCGGGCGCCGGGTTCTGCCTTGTTACTTATAGCAGTCGGCGGCTGACTTTCGAACAGTCAGTTGACCGAATGGCGCGAGTTTGCGTCGTCGTTAGCGCCTCTGGCGGCGGCAAACACTACTGCCACGTGAGAGTGTGTACATACTGAACTTCTCACTAAACATAGAGGAACGAAGAATGAAGGTATTTTAGGCAATCGTCTTATGTTTCACTTAATTTTCTAAACAACTTGTAACTGTGCGATAAGTTTAGTAAAGGCTCCTCACGGCAAACTGAGCACTTTTAAAAGCCCTTCTTAAGATAGATACTTGTATGCACGTAATGTATTCTTCCATCATATGTAAAAATAACATTGCCGTGAGCCTTATCACTTTTTATGTGCCGGCGAAATGAAACTGTGGAATTCTTGGAAAAGTAAATATCTTACACATTTGCCGATTCTTACACCTATACATTGTAAACATTGATGCCGTCCCTGGCCATGCGACTGGGATATAGAATCAAAGGTTAAAATCCACTCCATGGATCTTCCACAGTTTTCTACGTGCAGTGTTCGTAGAGGACTCATTCACTTCAGTTTTACAAAAGAAATATTTGTACAGGTGCAAAATGCCACTTTTTTGTAGGCCACATACTTTTTTTTTTAACTATTCTAGTAAAATTTAAAAACTCGTCTGTAGTACAGGTTATTAGANCAGAAATATTTGTACAGGTGCAAAATGCCACTTTTTGTAGGCCACATACTTTTTTTTTTAACTATTCTAGTAAAATTTAAAAACTCGTCTGTAGTACAGGTTATTAGACATACAAAAGTTTTGGGAGTGCCATATTTTACGTTAATTGATGACGATTAAAAAAGTCCACGGTGCCATAGACATAACTTTATTACAAAAAGAGATACATTGTATTGCGCATATTTTACTATTGTTCCCGGCTCAGAGATGGCTCACATACGCCGATCTTGCACGTGAAAGCGCGCCTTTGGGCACAGCGTTGCTAGTTTTCTGCCTGCCAGAAACGGGTCGATATTGTCGCTCTGTTCCGTGCTTGTATTCTTCTCGCGATGCGAAGTAATGTGCTCCAGGAATGAAGCTGCCTAAGAAGGACAATGCCAATGCGTCATTTCAGGCACGAAGGAAATCCACGCGGAGGCGCATGGCTAAGGCACGAAGAGCGAAAATTGTGGCAGAAAGGTCAGCTATGTTTTCATACACGTGCAATGTATGTATTTTATATAGTATCCATAATTTAGCCCCGTTGTAAACGAGTAAAGTGATATATTCCCGCCTCGTGTACAACGATTGGTTCCAGCCGGAGCTACGTATGTTGTTTTCTGCTACAGACAGTCACTCATGCGTTGCATGATAGTTGCGATAGTTTACCGATGTAATAACTCAAAGGTAAAGTCTCGATCTCGACGACCAGGATGTCACTTTGGGCTACTGTGCTAACTTTCCGCCTACGTCCACTGACCTTCACTGCTCGCGTTTATTTTTCTCCGTCAGCACAATGCTGTACACACTCGCGCCGTTTATCAGCAGTTATCCCGCCTGTTTCTAACCGCCGTAACACACGCGAAAGTGAAACTGCGACGCACCTGACCCAAACTGCGTTGCATCGAGTTTACGTTTGTGCAGTCGCGTACAGAGAACACAAAAGCGACGGGGCATTCGGAACAGCGCGTGCTCCGAACCACTTTGCGACGCTGGCAGGTCTGAGAACATCGCTGATTCTGCTTTTTCGCTGTATGAGCATAATGTTGCGAACATGGCCACCGATGATCTCGAATGATATTAAGAAAATGCTATATACCGAAAAACAAAATACCAGATAAAAAATTATTTATTATAACGAAAGTCGCACGAATTCATCCGTTTTTTCCCTACTTAAAAAATTAACATATTCTTAATGCATATTTGAAATTGATCGGCGGGTGTAAAGTTTACATTTTTGTGTTTACAGGTCAATAAATTTCTCGACTACAATTTTCAGTGGCAGACTACAAGATAACTCAAGTAGAATTTAAATACTTCTTCATAGTTAGGATGCTTCTCTTACCAGTCTTTTGCGTTTGTTGACAATGCCTGACTATGCAGTACTAAAGACACTAATGCGAAGGTAAAATTTAAGGCAGTGTATACCGTAGAATTAAATATTTAAAGTATACTACCAATTCCAGCTTCGATTACCTTCTCTCAGGGGCCCGTTTTTTGGATGTGTAAATCAGAATGTTTTAATATATGAACTTGAAATTTTTTTTTTCGTGTGATGTATTCAGTCAAAACACCTTGTAATCCGTGCTTACGGTAGGTTGGGTAGCAGCAATGTTGCCTGCCGCCAGACGAGTCAACTTGACCGTTCCGTCCAGCGGCGATGGTACAAAGCTTCGTGATTTCAACGCACGAGATAAAAACCAGATAATAAATATAAACTTTATTTTAAAAAAGAAAAAAACTTTGTCTGCAAAAAAATTGAAATAACTTAAAAAGTTGCCATTGATCGTCCAATCAACAGTCGGTAATATTTTTGTGACGGGATTTACTGATACAGGCTTATAGTTTAAATATTTACCGATTTGCTACAAAACTACATGCTAAAACAATACGCACGTTTCTTTTATACTTGAAATTTTCTTTTTGACTGTCCCGCTGAAACTGCTACTTATGAAGTATGATACAAATACAATTTTTAAAATGGAGAAACTGTGAGGCGCACGTATAAGAGATTTAAAACTTCAACAGAAAAACGAAGAGGCGAGCGCGTTCCACCAAGCTAAATGGAACAACTTAGTGAAATACCAGCATTTCTACTTTCTGACTATTTTAATTATTTTTCTGTAAATAAACAGTAACGTAATTTATTGGTTTTCCAAAGATTCGGCCATCCCGGTTTTCAACCCCTCACCAGTAGTTTAGATGCATTTAGTTGCTAGTATGCAATAAAATTTTTCAGTTTAGACGCAATAACAGATAACAGTATGATAAATTAATAATATAGTGCATAATAATACTACTTCTAAAATATACAATGGTGCAATCACATGTTCTATCTATCTATATATTTTTTTCTCCCAGAAATTTAGAAGAAAATGTATTAGCTTCTGATGTAGATCCTACTGATCTTCCTCCTTTAATTGTGGAAACAGAAAAAAAATTGAAGGTTTATTAACGGCTGCCGAATTGTTGATATTACGCATTTAACTAAGCAGCTAATGTAATTGGCAGAACATCCCTAGGGACACGGCATCGAATCAAAAGTATCGATATCGTACTCATGAGTAGTATCGTATAAAAAGTATCGTACTCATAAAAGTATCGAAACAAAAGTATCGATACCCTAAGGTATCGACAGAATCAAGCACTTGTGAATTAATAAACGTTTTTTTATTAAATGATAAGTTTTAATTGCAAATTAGGTATGTTAATTGTTGTCATTTTATATTTGGTGTGATTGCACAGAGAAACAACTACTTATCATAAATCAAACCTCCCATTCTTCCTCAGCACAATCACTCAGAAACAGTAATTTGTCCAAACGTTTTGGCGACAGCCTGTTCCTCGTCTTCGACATGGTAAATCCTGCCTTCGAAAACAAACGTTCTGAAGAAACAGACGTCGCTGGAATTGTTAGATACTCGATTGCTAATTTATATGAATGAGGGAACACAACTTACACTGTTATCAATAAAAAATAATGGAAATTTTGAATCTTTATATGATATTTCTATTGTTTAAATTTTGGTAAATTGTAATATTCAACCAAAGCCAATTAATAAAACATTTTTTAAAAAAATCTGCTAGAATTTTTTGTATTATTATCATACATTATGCATTTTTATGCAAGCAATACGGAAACATGTAAAATATAACAGTTACAGTGAAATAATAATATATTATATATTTTCCTGCACGTTAAATTTTATTGGGATCTTACTCAAAACCGAACATATCTCTAAATGGATAAAGAAGTTAATTTATTTTAAAACATAAAAAAAATTAACCAAATGATGGTTATCAACATCTCATGTTTATAAGTAACTTTAATTTTTTTTATTTCTGTTCATGAGAATTTATAAATGAAAATAATTCCAACAATAGTAGATTCTAGCAACTGATAGTACAATGTCAGGTTTCATTTTTTTTTTCAATGAAACCGTTTATAAACGTAGACACGATTTAGAGAACAAATAATTATTTTCACTGGGATATCAAATTATATTATTATATCATAATGAATAAACACTTTCTTAATCTTCTTGGAGGGAGGCGTAAATCTGTCGTTCAAAGATCGCATTTAATAAGCAAATATATACTCCGTATAAAACATAGATTATATGCATAAAAGTGTAGTAAAACAAAAAATTCAATTTATATAAATGTATACTACCTCAATAAATGATACGCAAAGAGTTGACGAATAACGAATATGTTATACCAAGGATTTAGAATATGATGAAACAAAGGACAGAAGTTATACCAGGGGTGCAAGAGCGAACTAGGGTTTAGGGGGAAAGGATGTTCCAAGTCTACCNAAACAAAGGACAGAAGTTATACCAGGGGTGCAAGAGCGAACTAGGGTTTAGGGGGAAAGGATGTTCCAAGTCTACTGCAGATCAAGAACATTATGGAACAAGAGAGGGTGTTAGATGCCTATAGAATACTATGTGACAGGGATAATATTCCACGTGCGTATAATGGGTCGAGGCAGGGGATGTTATGTCAGGGGTGCTATTTATGATGAGAATGGGACAAAGAAGTAATACCCCGTCCTGCTTTATGAGCGAGAACGTCTCTCCCATCCCTCTATTAGTAATTTTGAGTGGCCAAAAACTAGCTCATTGCACGCAACACTGCAGTCTTGCCAAACACGTTTCTACGAAAATGCTGCAGTGGTTACGTTAGACGACACCTCCGAAACTACAATGAAGGTGAGCACTGTTATATGGGGGTTTTCCCCGATGTTGCTGTTCAGCTTACAGCACTTACGTTACCTGTAATAATAATAATGGCGTATGGGGGAATAACACCCAGGGCAAGGCAACACCCTTCGAGGTGACGGTCTTTCCAGCTGGGACCCGTAGGTGACCGTCATCCCCGGACATGACAGAAATGATACCCTAGAATGGAGNAAACAAAGGACAGAAGTTATACCAGGGGTGCAAGAGCGAACTAGGGTTTAGGGGGAAAGGATGTTCCAAGTCTACCGCAGATCAAGAACATTATGGAACAAGAGAGGGTGTTAGATGCCTATAGAATACTATGTGACAGGGATAATATTCCACGTGCGTATAATGGGTCGAGGCAGGGGATGTTATGTCAGGGGATGTTATGTCAGGGGTGCTATTTATGATGAGAATGGGACAAAGAAGTAATACCCCGTCCTGCTTTATGAGCGAGAACGTCTCTCCCGTNAGATGCCTATAGAATACTATGTGACAGGGATAATATTCCACGTGCGTATAATGGGTCGAGGCAGGGGATGTTATGTCAGGGGTGCTATTTATGATGAGAATGGGACAAAGAAGTAATACCCCGTCCTGCTTTATGAGCGAGAACGTCTCTCCCGTCCCTCTATTAGTAATTTTGAGTGGCCAAAAACTAGCTCATTGCACGCAACACTGCAGTCTTGCCAAACACGTTTCTACGAAAATGCTGCAGTGGTTACGTTAGACGACACCTCCGAAACTACAATGAAGGTGAGCACTGTTATATGGGGGTTTTCCCCGATGTTGCTGTTCAGCTTACAGCACTTACGTTACCTGTAATAATAATAATAATGGAGTATGGGGGAATAACACCCAGGGCAAGGCAACACCCTTCGAGGTGACGGTCTTTGCAGCTGGGACCCGTAGGTGACCGTCATCCCCGGACATGACAGAAATGATACCCTAGAATGGAGCGGCGCTGGAATGCAAGGGCGGGGAAACGGGAGTACCCCGAGAAAACCCGCCGGCAAGCGGCATCGTCCAGCACGAATCCCACATGCGAAAATCCGGGAGTGAGCCCTCCGGGGATCGAACCCGGATCGCCGTGATGGGAGGCGAGCGCCCTGGACACTACGCCACCGCTGCCCCTTACTTTACCTGTGTACCTTCTGCTTAGCACTTCATACAAAGGCACTTTCACTTGATAACCACTCAGGTGTTTGAGAACAGTACTCAGTAGCTAAGCCTCGTGTGAGTTTTCGTGGTCTGAAAGTACTAAGTACAGTCCGTATGTGTTCGTCAACTGAAAATGTTTTCACTAGTGAGACGAAACGTGGACAGCTATGTACACGCTTCGTAGTAAATGCCAATTAAATTTTAATTACATCACTATGAAAAATTATACATGCATGTTTGTATTAAAACAAAATTTTAAGATTTTTTAAAGCTTTGATTACGTTATTAACGAGGCTGGGGAAACACGTCAGTTTTTTTGTCTTATCTTTTGAATGGATTATTAACCACTAAAATGCCGTGCTTTACGACATACAGCTGTTGGTTTCGAATCTCTGATATTTATTGTATTTACGTGAAACATTAGGTTCCTTTAGAATGCTGGTAGTTAGAATGCAGGAAGCAATAATATTTCCAAATTATAGCTTGCATACCTTACGATTGTTGTCAACTAGTTAACTCAATAGGTCGTTTTAAAAGGAAATATGAACTAGGTAGCAGTAAATAATGTTATTGTAAAATTTCAGTTTTTCTTCAGAGCACTTATCAATCAATCAATGCCTTCCTTGAATAAAAGTGAATATAGAAAGGAGTTTTGAGATCATGTTTTTTACATGAACAGTGATGAGCAGTGCCCGCCGCCATATTGGTTATGGTTGACTTCTTCCCTGACATTTTACGTTGACGATGACCGTGAGAGTGTTAAAAAATCCGAAAAATTAAGGCTTTAAAAATTATGTTGAAAAGTCCAGAAACTGCTGTATATATTTTCTCCACAATTCAAATATAAAATTCTGTGTGTATGTCAATGTCACCAAAACGTTAACTAAAAAAAAAAAAAAAAATTCACAAAATGTCAAGTTAATATTATTAAATTAAAAACATGTTTTATAAAAGTATTGTGTTTATTTTTAATAATTTCTCGTTTGTGCTCCACTCGAGATCGTTGTTTCGACCTCTCAGAAAGAACTCGAAAAAATTAGCAATAGGTCTCATGAAATTATTAAAATAAAAAATAAAGTTTTCAGTATGTGAAGAAATAATTTTTTATAGGTTTATCTCCTGTTATTAACCTTGGGTTTGATCTCCAGCAAGAATACAGTAGTACTGGCGATTGTCCATGATGCTGACAACACCAGAGCTAACAACATACCTAACTCGCAAACCCTAACATCAAATACCACCTCTGCTTCCTAACTACTCTTTGGTCATTAATATAAACGGGCATGCCCATATTACGACACGAGATATTATCGCACATACGCGAACGCCAGAGTTGGCTCGCGGCTGTCATGTCGTTGGCCATAATTTGTTTTTTAAGATGATGAAGTTGGCAACCCGAAAGTCGTCAGCTGTCTCCCGCAGTGCAGAGGTGGACCACTTATCAACTGTTGGAAAAATCCTGGAGTCCGGTGCCGGGAACCAAGACCAGATATTCGAAGTGATAGGCAGCACCCCACTTTAAAACTTGTACCTTTCATATTATTTTTTGATTATTGGTGAAATCGTACATAGAGTACAACAAAGGCTGGCAAATTCTCTTCCTCTATTAAATAAACTATCAAAAATTCACTAAAGCATTTTTTTTTATTTAAAGTTAAATTAATTTTTAATTTAGAACTAAGATCGCAAATAATGCATACAAACTAAATACATTTTATTAACGTTTCCCTAAAAATCTGTTTTATCTATATTTATTAAAGTTGCTGCTTCTAAGTGACTTGTTCCCTTATTACACCAATCGGCTGACAAGACCTCGCTTTTAATAGCCGCCCAAATATCATTACTCACTCACTTTTACACCTGTTGAATTTATGTCGTTCAACAGTGTTTATAACAACTACAGGTGAAACAAAAACGTGAAAATTAATTTTAAAACAAAATTTTATTCAGTGTACATAATATATTACAAAACACAAAAATGTATACACATAAATATAATCTTCTATGCAACTTTTCAATCTCTACAACACGTAAAAAATTCAAAAGCAGTATGGTTCACACATAAAAGAACAATACAATTTGCGAACATCATAACGCATGGACAGTGGAGTCGCCTCGTCNAGCAGTATGGTTCACACATAAAAGAACAATACAATTTGCGAACATCATAACGCATGGACAGTGGAGTCGCCTCGTCGATTACATTTCTCCCCCCGGGCAGCAGCTCATCGTGCTTAGTAAAGTTGACGTTGCGTGAAAACATCACGCCATGCCTACCACACTGAGGAGAAGTTCTGGGCAAGTTCATAGGAGAAGTTATGACGACTGAAACTACTTCCAGCTACGTGCGAACACTTTGTTGCAGGACCGGCTTCCAAGTCACAACGAGCTTGGACGCANGACTGAAACTACTTCCAGCTACGTGCGAACACTTTGTTGCAGGACCGGCTTCCAAGTCACAACGAGCTTGGACGCATCAGCTTTGCAAGCCAGGATGTTCTTTGTGAAGGCCCTCCACAATTGTGCAAATGCGTCTGTCTGAGTCGTTCGACTGTGCTGTCAGACTACGCGGATATACAATCATAGCATTGCATGCTATGATTGAGGTTGTATGCTATGATTGAGGTTGCATGCTATGATTGAGGTTGCATGCTATGATTGAGGTTGTATGATGGATGCAGTTGGAAAACCAGATCACCATTTTTGNTTGCATGCTATGATTGAGGTTGTATGATGGATGCAGTTGGAAAACCAGATCACCATTTTTGTTTACGTTTCCGTGTAACGATTTGCTGTCTGTTTTGACATTCATTCACAGTACATTTTACTACTTGCNCCATTTTTGTTTACGTTTCCGTGTAACGATTTGCTGTCTGTTTTGACATTCATTCACAGTACATTTTACTACTTGCCATTTATATTTTATAAAAATGACCTTAGCCCCATTGCATTACTTAGCTATTGTCCATCTCTTCATTTAGAAACAACTAAACAAATCGATGAGCTATTAAAAAGGGCATGTATGCTCTGTAAGTATTCGCTCTTCTGTGTACAAAAAAGCATAAAATCATTGGTCTCGGCGTAGATGACATCAGATGCTGATTATGCAGTTCACCTGTCCGACCACAAAATATAAAGTTTAGCCACCTCCAGTCAGCCAGCACCTCACCTCACATCTGCATCATCAGTATCTAATGTCATAGGTCACATGAACCTTTAAAAAGCTGTATCTACGACAGCACGATCAGCTGAGAAAGATCAGACAGACACGTCTGCACAATTGTGGCAGGGCCTTATGATTTCGCTGCCAATGAATAGTACTTACCAACTGAATTTGGTAACTATGACATAAGGCGCTTGTTGCATGAAAAGAGGCATAGTGGTAACCAGCCTAAAAGAATAATGTCCTTCGACGATTAACTTAGTCAACGGTTGTAATAAACACGCAGCACCGCCCTCCAAAATGGACACAGACTTTTCAAATGCACTTCTGATAACAAACGCTTTGCTGTTAGCTCGGTGTCGGAGTTCACCCAGCATTAACAGTTACTTTCAATAACATCACAGTCTTAAGCCACACTGAGTCAACTTAGTCTTCCACTTGAAGGCAAGGAAAGTAATTGTGACCAAAAACAAGTCTGTAAATCGAAGACGACACCAAGCCTCCAACGATAGGACCGACCCAGTAAACCTGAAATCATAGATATTACACCTATGCAAAGCTTACGATAATGTACGTTGGTGCATTTTCATCAACATGAATAGCAAAACTACTTCATCAGTTTAGTTCAAACGCACACCATAGGACATTCGTAACATATTTTATCCCCATCCTGCACTCAGAAGTTTGTGAGTCAATAATATACATATGGCATACCACTCGATCCGTGCAATAAAAACGACACGGGGTAGTAAAGAGTCATTATGATATGTGGTAATTTTAGACAGTGACACATGCAGTGCAACGGGCTGCCATGCTGAGTAAAAGATTACCGAACAGTTCTTGGGGAATGAAGTCCCATTCCTGCGCCAAAGCAACCCGAAGCTTCTGGATGATTCACAGAGGCACTGTACACACCGCAATTTGATGCCAGAGTGCGTCCAAAGAATTTTAGTGCTGAGATCGAGGGACCCGGCATACCAATCCAAACATGGGATGTCCGCTGTTTTCAAGTAGTCATGCACCAATACAGCCGATGTTGGAAACATGGTTATTTATTAACTGAAAATGTGCACCCACTTCACTCTTGAGGATTCTAAAATACTGTACTCATGAAGCGTAACATTTTTGTATGTCTGGTCTGTCATAGGGCCATAGTCAGACACATGGAGGGTGTATGCGATCTCATGGTGCCCCNAACATTTTTGTATGTCTGGTCTGTCATAGGGCCATAGTCAGACACATGGAGGGTGTATGCGATCTCATGGTGCCCCTCCCTATAAACCAAAATATCGCCTGTCCAAAATTATATTTTACGATTAGTTGGCTGTACTTACTCCCCCGTTATATCTATACGTAAACACGCTATGAATCACTTAGAATATTGCTGAATTTGTCTGTAAACATTATATAGTTCCACTGTTCCCTGCTTCATGGCCAGTTTTTTCAGCACTATGATAATCGGGCAATTTTGGGGACAGATACAGCCATCAGTATGAAGACACAACGCGAGCTTAGTGATGTGGGCGATGACGCGGTGAAATGGAAATGCGAGGGAGTTATAGCACGCCAACACAGATACCGTAATAAAAAAAAAAAATCAGACAAATCCAGGACTACCGAAGAATCATAAATGCATGCGGTGACGATTAATCATAAGGCATCGTTGCATATGGAGGATAAAGAATTTGGACTGGAATCGGAAAGTCTGTAGGTAATCATAAAATTCCTCAAGAGGTGTTTCCCTGGTCGGTTCACTCCGGATTTTCGTAAGTGGGAACCGTGTCGGACGATGCTGCTGGTCGGCGGGTTTTCTCGGGATCTCTTATTTCCCCCGCCCTTATTCCGGCGGTGCTCCATTATCATCTCATTTCACCCTCATCGAATCTCAAGACCTCGTTGTTAAGAACCGCCCAAATCTCTCAACTCAACTCAAGAGGTGTTTGCACTTAAATTCCAGGCAGGAGCCCATAAATCCAAGACACTGCATGGAATGCCACCTATATTTATAGTGGTGACAAATATATCATCCCTGGACAGTAGAAAAACATCCTGTGGATTGGCGAACCACGTAGTGTATTGGAGCAGTCCGCTAATTGTGTGCAGGTGTGACGAATGTTTTGTGAAAATTACAGAATTGTCTTTTTCTGACTGTATAGTTCGGAGAACTTGGGATCATGGCATAGTCCTGTTTTTTGAGGTGTGGTCTTGGCACATTGGTTTTGATGCCTGTAACCATAAATAAATTTCGTGTGGGGAGTGCACCCAGGGCGAGGCGACATATTCCTAATGACAGGATTTCAAGCTGGGGCCCATAGGTGCCCGTCATCCTCCCACATGACATGAAATGAGACCCTAGGATGGAGCGGCGATGGAATGCAAGGGTGTCTCGCACGATTCCCACATGTGAAAATCCAAGTGTGAACCCGCCCGGGAGTCTGTAACAATTATTGTTGAAGACTTTAAAACATTTGAAATTTCAGTGCCACTCAAAGTAACAATAATTTTTAATTAACCCATTCCTTTTTCAGCACGATAATAAATCCTCCATTAAAGCAAAGGCTCTATATCAATATGTCTGAGGACATACGATCACATGAACTCGAATGGTCAACCTAAAGTGTCGAACAACAATAGTATGAGTTGAGGTGTCAGTTGAAAGTCAGACCAAACTGTCCACAAACAAAATACAGAGCTGTTGTAAAAGGTGGACCAACGTCATACTAACACTATATCATATCCTGGTTTGTGCATTACTGGTAGTGTCTGTTAATAAATGGTTATATACACGTGGTGGAAAAATAATACGAACACCTGTAACACGACACAACATCTTTATTAATAGGGGGTTGACCTACCCTTAGTCTGAAGTAAAGCTTGTATTGAACATATGATTGACAAAGACAGGTTATGCACGACGTTCAAGGTAATACATATCCATTCCTTGTATAAAGTGGTATATAGTTCAAAAGTTTGGAGGGAGATGGAAACCTATCATACACTTTGTCCTCCAAAATACCACAGGAAGGTTCAGTTATGTTAAGATCTGTGGACTCGGGAAGCCAGACGAAATATTCCACTTCATCCTCATTGTCGTCGAACCATGTAAGTGTGAAAGACGATATTGTCGTCTTGGAATATATGCTGTTTGCCAGAGAACACAGTCTGATACATAGGATGGAAACGATAATTCAGAATCGCATCCCATGCCATCACAGAGCCCCCTTCATGCTTAACAGTAGGAAATTAGGTAGTCAACAAGACAAGGTTACGTGAGCATACTCCAGACATAAACTCTTGCGGCACTCCGAAATAATCTAAATACAGGCCTCCACTGCGTATGTGTCTAATCTGTGTTCTCTCGGCACCATTGCCGTAGCTTTCAAAGCATTATGCGCTATCACCAATGGTTTTGAAATAGCCACTCTGCAATGAACATTCGCATCAAATAGTTAATGTGGGATAGTTTTGTTTGATAAGCGGTCTTGGCAATGAAAGTTCATCTCGAGGGTTATCTGGGACATTACTCTCTTGTGATTTATGGCCACCTTCACTTTCAACAATTTTACATCATCTGTGAGCTATGATTTTCTCCCACTGTTCTGTTTTCGAGATTATGTTTTACTATGTTTTTAGTATGTTGTAATAGTTTACACTATCATTCATGTAATAATTGTAAGGTTGGCTATTTTCATCACTGATGCTCCTGAGAGGCGCTCTTCAACGTTTGTGCCTCTTTGGAAATGTGTTATGTCGGACATAACAGTGTTTTACTTCTAGCAGGATTTCACATTCAACCCGTACGACTACTGTTGACAGACTGATAACTCCACCTTCACAACCTCTATGTGGCAGACTTCTGTGCTAGGTCGCGAGGCTGTACTGCAAGGTCGAAATATAGCCCGTTTACTCTTGGATGTTAATAATTTTTGTCCACTACCTGTAGTGTAGTTACATATAATATAAGTGGTTCATCGAATTGTGTACAATGCAGAAAAAAGGCTTGTCTTATTTTGGCGGGAAAGACTGATGAAAGTGCAGTAGACGAGTTTCGTTGCATCAAGTCACACTAAATTACAAAGCATGTAGCATGTTATGCGATTGGTTTAACATTTTCATCGCAGGTAGTCAGTGGGATGAGGGTATGTGGGCTAAAGTGCTTCCCCTCCACCCCCTACCAATATTGCTGCATCCAACACTGCATATAGCTGTCGCGTCATGCCATTATTGTATAAATGCCTAAAGATGACAATTAAAAATGAGCTTTGCCAACAACACGTAACGTTCACTTGGTTCAGCTTGCTGGTATTCTCTCCATCTGCACCTGATCCCATTGGGTTTTGCAGGAGGATTACCTTGCATATCTGTAACACAACAGTACGCACATCAGGCCAGCACATATGATCTCCCAGACATTCCAGCCCCAGAGCATTGTTTCTGCTGTGTCGTACCAGGCAGGCATAATTGCATCCCACATCAAGTAATGTCTATCACCAGATTTTAGAGAATCAGCTGCAGTTGAATGCAGTCTCATAGAAAGGGATACGCCCTTTCCAATCGCGGTGGGCGGGCGTGAATACCACCTCACCTGTCAACAGTTATGCACGAGGTTGAACCTGTGTGCGCCACCTCGACGGGGCCGAGGCCTATCCAACCTCTACGACCGCGATTCACTAGCGAGCATCAACCCTTCGGAACCACCAGCAGCACAGACATGCCACTTGTTACACTGGGAGGTATTTGTGGGTCCCAATCACTTTCCCAGCCAGCGTACTAAAGTCGCACGCGCCACAGCCGACTTCTCCGGTCGGTGTACTAACCACCAGTGTCTCGCCTTCCAGGCAAATACCCAACTCCATTCCTCCTCCCAAGCAGGAGATTCGACGAATGCCACCCAGAGTCCGACCCGCGATCGGTTCGGCCAAAGGTCGGTGCTTCTCACCGAACCCCTGGGTCCCCACGACAACACCATGCACACCGATTTTTCACCCAGAATGGCCCAACGCCCTCCAGGACGCCAGACAGTCCCTTCACTGAAGCTCCGCCACTCCGAGATCTGCCCACCACTGCAGGCCCTGGTTGGAGACTGTGCATTCAGCTCGCGGGTCATCACCGCTGGCGAGGGACATATGCAGCTTCTGGAAAGCTCCTCATGACCCAGTGAGAAAGTGTCTGGAAAGTCTCTGGAAAGCTACAACGACCCAGTGAGCTATGGCAGCTTTAACGTCCGCCCGAATACTCCACGGTCTGCAGGAGCAAATGAAAAGTATGAATTGATATACCAGTATCAGATTAAGACCCCTAACAATTTCACGTTTTAACTTGGTAGACGAATGGATGAAGTAATTAAATACATGGTAATGTAAATTGTACGAATGACGGAAGGGTAGAAAATGAAGAGAAATTGTATCTTACGCAGGGCGTTCAAAAGTGCTCAGTTAACCGTGTACAGCCTACAATACAGGGCGCGGTCTTCGTGAGATAACTGTAATCAGGAAAACCAGGCCAAGTTTACTTTTTACAACAACCAGTTACCCTAAGCTATTAAAGTGAGGGGGGGGGGGAACTATCGTAGATAACGTAAAAAGGCCTCTATAGAAAAGAACTGTAAAACTTCATGCAACTTAAGTGGAAGAGGTGGTGTACAGAAACACAGGAAAGCGTGGATATTTAGTACAGTTACTGAGTTGTGAAATCTGCAAGGGGCATTTACCCCTTCCCCATCCTAAGGGGCGTCATAGTGTTAAAGGTCACTAAATAATGTTGAGTGGTATATATCTTACTGGTATAAGGTTTTTTTGTGTAAAATATGTGGATAGGAAGCGAGATATGTGTGTAATCACTGGCATAATAATTTAAAAACAAAATAGGAAGACACGCTCAATCTGGCATCAGGAGTACCAGTGCTACTAGTAACTAGATTGTTAGCCCCCGCCATGAAGTTAAGTGAGATGTAGCTGGACCATAGATGGAATGCCAAGGGGTTAGCGGGAGTACCCTGAGAAACCCCGCATGCTGACGGCAACGTCCGTCACGTGATCTCGCCGTAATTAGAACCTGGATAGTCCACATGAAGGTGGGTGGGTTAGATACGCTACTACCGCGGCTCTTCGGAAAAAAATCAGGCTGTGGCTGAGACAGGGACACGGCCGTGGGTTTTACTTCAATAAACCTGCTTTAGAAGGTGATATTTTCTTTGCGATATGGGAATGGACTAAAGATAACGAAATTGATATTTGGTTTTTGTCTCTTAAATCGACAGAACTGTACGGGAGCTTTCGTTTGGCACCAAAATCAGCACTTTTGCACATCGGAGTCGGGAAATATACTGCCCGGAAATTTCCGCCTATTCTCAAAATGGCTTCTAGTCGCCCCCACCCGCGCTTCGCGCATGCGCGGCACCAACTCAACGTCATGCTCGCATCGTAATAGTACATCCGATCGAACGAGACCATGTTTATTTCAATCGTGGTATTAGTCACGAAGTAATAGTGTCTAAATGGATCACACTACAAAAATCACAGCGGTATTCTCTTTCCCATACCCTAAATGTCGGTCTGACCGTAAAGACATATTCACGTCAAAAAATGTACAAGCGGTGTGTGTCGAGTTACCCAGTGGGTGTCCCAGCAGTTGGTGAGCACGGCTGGCCCCAGGCTGCGAGCGGGATTCATACTCGCGCCAGTGAAAGGATCCTGCAACAAACAAAACAACACGTCATTAGCGACTCTTTGTGTTCGCACGAAACCGGTAGTTCTCTTCGAGGAACATCGTGTGACGCAAGGGATGATGCCAAGCTGAAGCAGTGTTTACACGATGCAAGATACACGCGAAACTCGTGCGAGATGCCGACCTCGCACTAAATTTCATGCGAAAATATATAAGTTAAACTTATGCATTCATTACTATAAAATGGTACAGGAGAAATATGGATGGGAACCATGCCCTTTTTAGTGGAGGATGAAGAAGCTAGTAGGGAGGGGGTGGGACTTCCTTTTTTTATTTGTCACTGGTGTAAACAGAGCGATGCATACACATCTCTATGGCGAGGGGAGTGGCACAACTGGACTTCTCACCCCCGTATCTTCAGTAGATTCCTGGAAACTTAAAAGAAAACACAGTTAACATTCCTGTCAATAAAACAAGCCGTAGTCGGTAGGCAAGTTAAATTCTAAGATAATATTTAAGTTTACAAGTAACTTTTATTTTTTCTCACTGCACAATTGTAACAAATGGGGTGGCTTTAGTGAAAAACACTCAGGCCAACTGTGCTCAAATGATTGCACAAATGTTCAAAGGGTACATAGCGTCCCTGTTTGGCCAGGGAACACCTTGACAAAAGGGTTGCCTACCCAAACAGGCCTGCCACTGTACCTTTTGAAAATTTGTGCAATCATTTGAGTACGATTGGCCTGAGCGTTTTTCACTAAAGCCATCCTATTTGCTAAAGTGTAGAAGTTGGCTTCAAGTATCATAACTGGATAAAAAATAAGGGTCAGCATGATATTTTTGCGATCGTAATCTGGCAACCAAAATTTATTTTAAGATCGAAAAGGATTTTACAGTCACATTTTCTGAGATTTAAAATCTTATATCAACCAAATATCATCCACTAATTTCTTGTTTAATCTCGCGTAGTTTCTGATATATTTAATACCTTCGTTACAAAACGTATACCTTTAAGAGTCCCAAGTACCTTGAGCTGTTTTGACCATTCGAGGTCAAGAAGCTACGGAGCTATAAGGATGACACCTACCTGCGTTGCGTACCTATCGCCCTGGTTCATCTACACGCGAGGTTTTGAAATGTCGCGCACTGGAACTTTGGCACTTTAAGCGGTGAAATAATAGTTTGATTGTTAAAAATCTGTAGCAAAGTTTAGTACATGTCCCTATATTATTTTTTGAGTGTTTCCGTACATTTTGCGATAAGGCAGCGTGAATACGCAGTTCTTAGCTATGCCGCAGAGCTCGAAAATAGTGTTGTTAGCTATGTGTATGGTGTCTTGAAAGTAGTCTTAGTACGTCGTCTTGGGTGTATTTTATTTTCGTTAATCGGCAAATACGACGCACGTAAAATAATTTAGTAAAAACAAAAATTTCAAACACTTTGCAAAACAGTTCTAGCTCCAGGTACATGGTCCTCTAAAGGCGTGCGCCCCCTCAGTAATGATTTCAGACTGAGTTGTAATGTTTCCTGTTTCATTTTTCATGAGGAAACATCTAACAAAGTTTGTAGCATATATTCAGGAACACGTTGTTTACAAAATACTTTTTCCACATCCCAGATACCTACAGCATATTTGGTAGCATTGCATTACGACTTATTAAAGACGAACCATTATTGGGGCCGCGGTGGTGTAGTAGTCAGACTACTCGCCTCCCATCAAGATGAACCAGGTTCGATTCCCGGCCGATGTCGCTGGTCGGTGGGTTTTCTCGAGAATCTCCCGTTTCTCCCGCCCTTGCATTCCGGCGCCGCTCCATACTCATCTTGTTTCACCCTCATCGGCTCTCAAGATCTCGACGTTAAGAGCAACAACCAAACACGTTATATATGGGGTGATTTTGCGAATGTTTAATTCAAAATGTGTGAAGATACTGCGAATAGACTATATAGTTGACGCAAGTTAACAAAATGAGTCCCCATAAAGTGTTGCAATAAATTAATATTTTTGTTCGTACTGTATTCTCACTTGCTTCATTCATGCAGCCAATGATATGCGTGCTTGGTTTTTTAAGAGACTTTTGGGAAGACCACTCATAAACCTGGCCTGAATAAAGTGCACAAATCGCATAACCCACAGGGGAAAAACTGAATGCAATGGGAAATGGTCCTATCTGCGTACAGTTCTGGTCATATATTTCGTTCATCTGCAACACGTCCACTGCAGTGGAGCCAGGGACAGAAAGGGTAAACTGTGACGTGAGTAAGCAGTGAAGGAGTGCTGGTTACCATCACGGCGCACATGGTGGCGACGAGGAAGCCGAACTTGAGCGGCACGGAGTCCTGCTTGTCCCTGTTCCTGCTGTCCCACGTGGCGGACACCATGAGCACCAGGATGAAGGTGGCAGTACCCTCCAGCACCACGGCCTGCGCCACCGTCACGTCCTCGCTCACCCTCGTCACGCACAGTTTGCAGCCTCGCAGTTCGCTCGGTATCAGCGCCTGTCGGTACAAACACTATTCACACTCTGAGGCTGGACTTCAAGCGCCGTCTTCCTTCTCCTACTGCCAGCTGACGAGAGTTCATTTATTTACTAACGCCGCTGATGAGTCGCTGACGAGAGTTCTTTTGGCGTCTGGGTTGGAGTCTACACTTCCTGCTGAGAACACTGATGTGCGGAAGGTAAGGCAATCTGGGCAGTAGCAGACTAACAATCATGGCGGCGTTAAACGATAATTCTAACCAAGAAACAAGTCAGAAAATATGTAACACTTAGTATATTTAGAGGCCGCGGTGGCTGAGCGGTTAGCCTGCTCGCCTCCCACCAAGGCGAACCGGGATCAGTCCCCGGCCGGGTCACTTCCGTATTTTCGCATGTGGGAATCGTGCCGGACGATGCCACTGGTCGGCGGGTTTTCTCGGGATTTCCCGTTTCCCTAGCACCTTCATTCCGGCGCTGCTCCATACTCACCTCAATCACCCTCATCGGCTCTCAAGACCTCGCTTTTAAGAGCCTACCAAATATCTTCACTTCACTTGGTATATTAACTATTACATCCATACTTATAAAATCCTATATGGTGCTAGACATAGGCATGTAATCGCATATTGACATTATATTCGATTCCTCCTTTAAAAAATGCGAGTCCGCAGACATGTGGCTCTTATGTCTTTAAGTTTTAACAGTTAACTAAAATACTTTAATATATAAATGGTATATATAAAAATATACTTAAACATAAGCGATAGCTGTGGAGTCATATTCGAATTCGCAATTAAAATGTGCGTCGTAAATACGTCACATGATACACTTATGTTTACCATTTTTTTTAAAGGTTGAATAAACATTCAATATATGTGAAAAATAATTTTTCGAATGATTGAAAGTATTTTGCTCTATGTATACGACATTTAAAACACTACTTTACTATATACTTCGGTAGTCGCATGGTTTAAGGTGTCTGCATGACCACTTAAAGTCCAGTAGTTTGAGGCTCTTCTCTTACAGAAGAAGGTACATCCAAATTAATGTGTTGATAGAGGTAAATGTCCCATGTATGGCAAATAGCACTTCGCCCTTAAATTTACGATGGAAAAAATAAGCATATATANAACAGCAAAACATGCGCTCGGGATGTTAATGACCAAACTATCCCGAATTGGAATCCACCTCTTCACTCCCTACACTATAACGTACCCAACACATCACTCACAGTAAAACCTTTCCATCGCCCTTAAATGGATACTTTTGAAAGCCCTGCTTGAGATCTACTTGTTTGCCAAGTTTGTATCCTTTCACCATATATATGGTTAACATTTTCATGCCCTCAATAACTTTATTCATGCGCCAATCAAGTGTAACTGTGAAATAACTGTATACGGAGATATGTCAATAATAATGTGTCTATTCTTATTCTATTGTGCGCCAGTTGTATGAGCATCGCATTTGTGCATGTGTGGAGATGAGTGACTCAAACTTCGATCACGTGCTTTAATAATGTAAACACCACGAATTACAAATAAAGCACTAATATTTGATACCTATATTTTTCGTTCGACCTCCCCACCTCTACCACCATTTACTAACATGCCATTCATGTGCGTTAGGACTATAACATGAGCCAGGTTGTCAGTTGACACGCCATGCACGACAGTGATAGAGGCTGCCTACCTCCCAGGCAACCACTAATCTGCTTTCCAACTAAACATGTGACTTACGAGGTAACGGTCGGTATTAGCGGATACTACCAAAGTACCCTTTTTTATTCATTTTTGCACACTTAATACCAACATGTCATGCAAATTTCTCCATGCGAAGTTCTAAGTAATAGGGTGTCAACCCCCATTTAATGTGTGAAGAGGTGTACTCTCCATAAAATCGCTTTCTGTGGTTACCTACCTTGTAATCATTTTCCTACCCGTATCAATTTATAGTTACATAACACATTTTCACTCTCCTTTATCTGAGGCGTCTACCACCCTCCGAAATCACTGTAGTCCCTAAGTCGTATATACAAGTTTCCCTAATTATTTTTCCTAAGGATTCCCTTTTACGCTGGATTAGCATACATATCACTCTGCATATGATTGTCAATATCTGCAAATACGCACAGTAAAAATATAATTCACAGTTTTGAGGTTTTTTTGCATGATTAGCTTTTGCGGAAAATTGTAATTTAATTGATTAATTTAGTAAACGATTTTGATGATATTTTAACCTGCTTATACGATTTTGAGGTGCAAAATTTACTTATTATCTGAACAATTACGGACATATGCCATTGCGAACACTTCATTGTAGTCTCAAAAAACCTACTTAGTAAAATAAAATAAATTATATTTAAAAAATACTTAGATTAAAAAAAAATAGGAACGAACAGGCCTGAGTTAACTGCATGTTGTCCGACAAATATGTAACATAATATAATTCCGAGAAGGAATTAAGTAAAAAAACTAAAGACAACGGTACAACACTACCGAAATGTAACATGCACATCATTCCGAGTAGGATTGTAGTCATATGACACCAGAAAAATGACACAACACAACCAGAATCGGTAGCCCAACATACAAACAACAATTATGAAATATGAGGACTATAAAAAAAAGACAGGAGACGCCGCGCGACGGTGCAATGTGCGACCATCTGGAGAGCAGAGACCCGGGGCTGACCGGCTGTACTGTGAGGAAGTGGGACTTGTTTCGAGAGTGACGGACATTTGGAATTACGTGAATGTATGACAGTGAGCATTTTAATAAAGGCTCTCCGCGGTAAGCTGAGCGCTTTTGAAAGTCCTGCTGAAGATCTNAATGTATGACAGTGAGCATTTTAATAAAGGCTCTCCGCGGTAAGCTGAGCGCTTTTGAAAGTCCTGCTGAAGATCTGCTTGTGTGCACATTGTGTATTATACCGCCATATGTAACGACATTACCATGGGCCTTATCACTTTATCCATGCGTCGTCCAAGTGAAACTGTTACAATTATTGAAAATGTAAATATTCTACACATTTGCTAGTTTTTTTTTACACCTATACGCATTGCAAAATGTAAAATAAATGATTTCAGTATTCACACATGTTTGTCTAATAATTTTAATTCAACGTTAAAGCATCGAACTAGTTGCCCTTCGGCGTTACCAACTTTACTGGACGCACGCCTATCAAAGTTACCGTTAAAATACGTGCAGTTAGGGGGCAGTGATGGTTTCCAATCGTTAGTTTATAGTTTATGAGTGAAGATTAGGCGACTGTACGTAGTATAAAGACAGTGATTAGGACTCTTATTCAAATTATCATAACAATTGTACGCGATAGAAGAAGTTATTTTTAATCATACGAATAATCTGTTTAATTCTGTAAATAATGGCCGTACGTATTTTTATACCATTGTAAATAAATTAGATATATATATATATATTTTATTTTATTAATACATCTATCTGTGCCTAAGTTGGGCACGCCCTAGGCGACTTGCGCCAGTACTTGAGGAATATGAGTGCACACAGGAGCATACCTCTGTCAGAGCGTATCCAGCAATTGCGCCAGTGCACTCGGCTGCGATGTAGACGACGGCGAGGAAAATGTCGACTCTCCCAAGCACTAGCGCAGCCAGGGTAACAGCTGGGTTCAGGTGGGCGTCGCTTATGTGGCCAAATATCTGCGTGGAAGAGAAGTCGAGGTAAACAATCGCTTGCTGCGTTCAAACATCACTTACATTTAATTTAAAAAAACTACTGGCGTGCTGCAATGATTTGTAGAAGCTCTTCCAGACATAAACGACGTCTGGTCCGATTCCAAGTTGTTTGAAGTGAGTCAAGAGATTGGGCGACTCTGGACAACGAGGTCTTGAGAGCCAATGAGGGTGAAGCGTAGTGAGGATGGAGCAGTGCCGGAATGAGGGGGTAGGGGAAACGGGAAATCCCCGAGAAACCCCGTCGACCAGCGGCTTCGTCCGGCACGATTCCCACATGCGAAAATCCGGGAGTGGTCCCGCCGGGAATCGAGC
>NQII01008152.1:63965-76689 GCA_002778355.1 Clitarchus hookeri
CCCCCCCGCAGTGGTTTTAAACCAACTTACTTGTTTTCCCCCGGCGTTTTGGACTTACTCTAAGCTGTACTAAGAATTTCATGTATGTGACACAAATAATTTTTTTCGCAAATATGACCACTCTATCAAGCACAGTTCATGTCTTTGTCATTACAGGAACTATACAAACAATTACGTTTTTGTAAAATGTGTTTTGTCTCGAAATTTGTCACAAGTTTAAGTGAGATAAAAAAAATAATAATGTATGACGTTACTCGTGCCTGACACTAGGAAAACTACGTACATCATTGCATGCCTAATTATAAATAGCAATTATGAGTACTAACTACATGCATCCCTCATAAACAGATCTAGACGTCGAAAATGTGAAAACAAAAAAACTTGCATCCTGGTGTTTGCAATATTTGCAAACTGACTTTTTGCTTCGCACGTGGAAAGGATTTAATTCTTACAAAACGTGCNATCCTGGTGTTTGCAATATTTGCAAACTGACTTTTTGCTTCGCACGTGGAAAGGATTTAATTCTTACAAAACGTGCGAGTTGATCTTGAGAGGAAGAGAAAAAACATTTTTTTTTTACAGAATGCCTAGATAATAGTAATTAGGGTAAAGCCTCTAATCGCCTTGCTTTTACAAACGTCAGTAGCCCACGTTTACTGCTGCTACTGTCTTGTCATTCCCTTCTTCAGTTATCTTATTGTGACTTTGGCCTTTGTATACTGGATTTATTTTAATTGCACGACGTGACGATTCAACCTTTATTTGCTACTGGCAAGACGAATGTGCGTGAGTACTGAACTTGAGTTTTTGCCAATCAATTTGGACCATTGGAATTCCGTAAAAATGACACAAAGGACGTTCAAGAGGGTAAAATTATTTTATACTTTTTTTAGCATATTACAATCTTTTACGTTGTGATATGAAAAAAAAAATAGAATAAAAAATATGGCAATGGAGGAAAATACATTTTCAAAAACAAATGAAGCGAGTTAAAGGAATTTTAAATTTATATCCTTTTCCGTACAAATATCAAAATCTTACAAAATTAATTCTTTAGTCTGGAGATTAAAATAATTGTTAATGTCACAATAATGCCAAGAAAAATATTTCTTGGCGAATATTTCTTCTTCAGTTCATCGATGATTGAAGATATCTCAACAATGCGTGAGAGATCCCCGCTTTTTTACAGGTCAATCATCTGAGTCTCTCAACAAGTTCATTTGGGTCTTCGGGAAATATGTAACGAGCGTTATTGACACTTTCTGCATTATTTACATCACTTGTCGAAGGAAACTCGGTGAAATGTGTGGGAACATCGAGAGAACCATCATCCTTCTCATCATACACTTCATCAACACTGTCTTCGTAGTCATTATCATCAATGCTGTCTTCATGATCGTCTTCGCCTCCTGTTTCATCCTCAATATCAAGTGCACTTTTCTTTGTAGGACTCGCACAGCCATCATCAGTATTTAGAGCCGACAACTGTTTATTCTGAAGTTCGTCGATCTCACTCGAACGTCTTGAAAGTTTACATTCCACAGATAATGACTCTACCAAACCTCGTAGGTCTCTCATTCCGTCATTAGCATTAACTGTTCCGTCATAATCGTCTGTTGAAACAGTACCCATCGATGCAGCAGAGGGTATTGACATCACTTGCTGGCTCTCAAATGAAGAATCCTTGCAGTTCTTGATGTGGTTTTTCAATATATCACCTTGCATAAACTGCATGAGCCCATCGTCGTGATGATTCATCGCACGAAAAGGACTCTTCGCACAGACGGTTCAGCTTTTGCTGAAAATCTTTCCACAGTAGCAACACTGTTTTACATGTAATTTTCCAGCAGTGGGAGAAGGTACATCCATAGATGTAAGCTCTGCAGTAGACTTCGTACAATCATTGGCTTGCATCATCTTCATGAAAAAACCTAAGTCCTTTCCACAGTGGCAACATGTGTATCTACTTGGCCTAGCTATTACTTTATGTACATATATACTTACTAAAACATTTCATCAGTGAGATTTAAGCATTTTTATTCCTCCATTCAACCAGACATTTTATCTAGTTCCTCGATCACATTACCATGCAGTTATATCTTCAACAGTTTCTTCCAGACAAGTTCTTCGCTCAGCTTGAAATCATTATCACACTTAAAGCAGACAACTGAATCCTGCCAGACCGACTCTTCACAATCAGCACCGCACGAGAACCCCCACAAATCAGAAAAAGAACGCCCCAAGAAGATCGCTATGTTCCCATACATAAAAATAATCTCAGGCTGACTGACTCATTACATAAGAAAAAAATATATGTACAGTTATGAGACCTATTAATAAAACTGACCATATCCTGGGATAAAAAGTGGACAAAACTCCAGCTGAAGGACTAGTAAATGTATATAAAGACCCCTGTGCGTGTGAAAAGTGTACGTAGGACAATATGCAGAAGAATAACTAGACCATAGAACAAGGAGAGAAGTAGACTAGACTGCGGAATATTAGTTATTGAACATAAGATAAGAAGATGGTGAAGAATGGTGAATCAGTCGCATGCATGTAGTGAGTATGGGGTTGTGTGTTGATGCCCACTGCGCATTAACAAACTCCATGTTCCAACATTGAACTGCTTTTCTTCCTACATAACTGTAAAAACCACGTGGTTTCGACCAAGGTTAGCACAGATTTTTTCTTGAATTAATAATATGAAGTGCTAGTAAACTACTATTTATAGAGTCATAATGTAACTAGAGTGTAATAAAGTTACCCAAAATGTATTTTTTCCCCCGTGAATGTCCGTTTTCTTTTGCGAAAGGAAATGTAAACAAACAGAGCACCATTGTTGTAAACGTTATTTTTACAGCTGTTGTGGCAATTCTTGAGTCAGTTTTGAGGGCATGTGTAGCAGACGAAAATTGGTCGACGAGCTGGGAACAAATGATTAGTAGCACATGGGCCCACCGGGGTCCACAAAAGTCACCATTAAATAAGCTAAACTATACCACCGCAATAACCAGTAACCTACCAGCGATTTCCAGTACAGCCATTTTCACTGGTCTCACTGATGTGGAACCATTTGGACCATTTCAAGTTTAGAGTTTAGGCTAGTAATGTGCGACCTGTTGCACGCACAATGTGCATACATGTACGTGTATGTACATATTTTACTGAGATTGCGATGGGATGATTCAGGGATGTGTGGTGATAGTGGCTGGGGATATGTAAGCTCACTGTCGGCATGTGTCGAGGTTCAAGCGGAATGGTAGTGTTTTGTGTGTGTTTGAAGGTTTGGATGTGTACACTCTAAAATATAAACAGTTAAAACTGCTCCAAATCAGCCAATTTGACTGCAGATCTGCTTGAACTGCTCCACTTGAATCTGCAAAATTCTACTGGTAATTTTAGTAGCTAGTACTCACTGATTAAATAAAGATTATCACTGATTCATTTTAAACTGCGCTTACCTAACAGTAAAACCTCTGTGCATGCCACTGATTCGCCAGTAGACTACAGCTCGTATACTGAAGATTCCGTAAAATAATTTTACTTATTGAAATCAATGATTTAGGATTAAAGTGTAGGGGCGATGCAGGATGCTGTCAAGATCTATAGTTTTTTTTTTTTTTCGATGCCAGCTATACATTTATTGAAAACTCAAATTGTGGTTCGCTCGCGAGTGAAGGGAGACAAAATAACCGACAAAAAATTGCGCGCACCTAAATATTTCTAACCACGTGCACGAGACAAAAGCGTACAGAAAATCCGGTTCGCAAACAAGATACGTACAAAGTAGATACGTATTGCGTTAACGTTTACGCATCTAGCCTATTACCAGCAAAAGTTGACAATGGCCCATTTTAACGCAAATCTGTGGGGGACAATGTAGGCACAGTCCTTACTCAATCTTTATTATCCAGCGCACAGCTGCAGCATCTTCTCAGAAATTTCCAAGAGATGGATACAAATTATAGTTCTGGAGATCCGTCCATTGGTCTACAGATGACATCAGTCATGCACATTTGACGATTTTACAAAACAGACAGCAAAATAGATATTGCATGCCCATGTGCAATAGTAAGCACAAGCAAATCCGCACATGCAAGCTCGTGAGTGTGAGTGAGTAAAGACATTTGGGCGGCTCTTAACATCGACGTCTTGAGAGCCGAATGTAAGCTCGTGGTACGAACATTGGACATCCCATAGATTGCGCAAAGCTCACACAAACACTTGCAAACGGAAATAATAAAGTTCATCTAATGACTGTTTGTAAATATTGCAATCAGCCATGCTGAAGAATCGATCTTGCTTACCTGGATGATGATTGCAACAGCCATGCCAGTTGCTATGGCTTTCTGCAGGTGCGTGGGATGTGGCGCGACCTCCAGTATGGTATTGGCCATGCAACTTAGAAACACTAAGAGTCCAGTCCCGATGAACTCTGCCAGTAATACTGTGACTGCCCTGTAGCATGTCCTGGTATCAAAGTTGCCCACCAATCTCTTGACGCCTGTGTACATAAAAACATAGTGTGAAGACTGTGCTCTTAAATAGTTCCTAGAACTGTACCGCAAACAAAAATTCATGTTAGTGTACACCACGTGCTAATTTTGCCTCATAGGAGAAACATGCAAGCCGCAGATGTTGTCTTCATCGACACGGGAAAAAATTTGTATTAGTCTCTTCTTCGATGAAGAGAAAGAGTTAGAGATGGGGCGGGGGGACTGTTCTCTCATAAAAAGTTAATTTATTTAGTTTAATTTATTTCGCTCATGGATGAAGTAGAAAGATGTGAGTCGGACTTGTGATCGGGGTGGGCAANTTAATTTATTTCGCTCATGGATGAAGTAGAAAGATGTGAGTCGGACTTGTGATCGGGGTGGGCAAGGTACTAAAGAGGAGGGAAATGATAATAGAAGTAGGTCACCTAGAAAGTAATGTAAACGTAAAACATGGCCCTAATACGACCAAGTGACTGCTACGGAACCGTGTTTCCGAAAACATTCGTAAGTTTTCAGAAAACTTCAGTGGTGTAAAAATACCAGACGGCCTGGAAGCAACAATTATAAGTGGGATAAATGTCACGTACTGTGACTTTGTTACCGATAGATTTGGCCCCTGAAATCACGGCGACAAGTCACGAAAAGACTTGCCGCGCCTCTTAACGCACGCGAGGCCGCGTTAGCTGTCATCGGCACAAAGTCACGGTGACATTCACAAATTGAACAACTAGTGTCGTATAACCTCAGCGATAACAAAAGCAATTGTTGTGGAACGAAACTGGTACATATCATGGCAAAGCATAAGCTCCATCTGCCCAGCACTTGTATTGTGAATTGTTGTTAACATTAAATTAATTAACAAAAATTACTCACAAATTAATATGCAATATATTTTTATTCATAAAAGAGAGACATAATAAACATTTATTTCGAACGTCAATATGCCTACTATTTACAGTATTTATGAAAAAAATAACTAACTCAATTGTCGTTTACTATAGACCTCAGATTTAGTTCTACTGTTACAACACGTCGTGTTGTATAAATGCAGAAAACGAAACGAGAATGCGGCGATTTTGGGTAACAGCTTTACAAAATAGCAAGCTGTTTTAGATTAGCTGAAAGTATTTTTGGATACTTTGGGCGAATAAAAAATTGCAATAAGCAATCTCTTTGCTAATTTAAATTTGAAAATTATTTTCCTACAATAACAGTTGGAATTTTGTACATTCTTAATAAATAAAATATGTTTTCGATGCACAATAGCGAGTCACTATCGCCAGTCACGGTGACGAAAAGTCGCGAAGTTTTATCACGAGTATTTTATCGCAACTATCATTAATATAAATGTGACAAGAGTGCGACAGTTTTTCCCAGGCCTAGTGACAACCATCCTCAACCTGACATGTCTAGTGCGAAGATTCACGTCGTTATTAATTCGTTTTAAAGTCTCTCTTATCTCATTCGTAATATTCTCCACTAAGAAGGCAAGTGTGCCGGGTGTTAGGTAGTAAGCTCCTTCTTTGAGATATCACCACAAAAAAAAGTGCCAGAGCCGGACTAGTGGGGTGACCAGGGATTCTTGGAAACATCTTCTGCAAAACAATTCAGGTTATTGGAACTGACTCTTGCGAAGTGTGTGGAAAGTTGCTCCATTTCGCTGGAAGAAGCCAAGCCTACCACATTTTACAGTTCTAAACGCCCAGCGAAAATCGGTAAATTCCAAACGTTATTTAAAACTAATTTTTGCTAATTTTAGTCTGTGAAATCTATTGTGAATATTATTTTAATGTATTGTTCCCTTTTATATTTTAACTAATATCTTTATTACCCATTTGAGAAATCTGAAATGTATTTAACTTTTATTTGAGTTATGTTTGTCTGGTATTTAGTTATGACACAACTGATTTATTACGCGGCGTGACAGCGCATTAACATTACAACACGTTGGCGAAAACAGTAATCATAAACATCCACTGCGAATAACACGCAGACCGAGAGGGCGAACAATCAGTCAGCAGCATCGTACAGTTATCAGCAGATTCGCCGCCGGCCCGATGGTAAGTCAGGCTGGTCGCTACGAAACACGAGCACTGGAAACAGCGCTTCAAATGCCTTTCTCTTCGACCAGCGCCCAAAACATCAACATTAGAATTACACTCCCGTCCACCATTAACTGCTTTCTCTAGCCACCCTGCGACGACGATATTAAACACAGTGTGTATAAACGTAATTTAATGTTGCAAACAGAAGTATGAAATATAATAATAGCCGCCTTCCTTTTTAACTAATTATTATTGAACCACGTACGGAGCGGGGAAATGCCCGATTGTGATAACTATGGGAATAATAACGTTTTCCGCTTATGTATTTGCATTATTCCTAAAATTTAGCCATCGTAAAAACTCCTGGGTATAGTTTACAATTTTAAAATACTTCAACATTTTTATAAAATAGTAACAATGTGCATTGCGGTAAATAGCACATTCTGAGGCCATTTACACGGTACAAGTCTGTTACGTCATATAATAAATAGAGCGTTCGCTTAACCTCCAGAAAGGTGTAAAGGTGTCTATGCGTGTGCCAAGCTTTACTTTCTTTCTCCTGGCCGTACTCTGACCTAACCCGCATATTTCAAATGCTTTACATTCCAAAAGAGGACAGGTTTTTAAGGCCCGAAGGCCAACACACCCTCCATCCTCCCGCATTGCAACTGTACTCTGATGAGTAAGGCAGTGCACGGCACTTTCTCCTCTTGGTCTCTTCGGGCCATTCACATTTCTTAGTTGCCGTTACACGGTATTCTACCTCCAAAAGAGGACGAGCGGTACTCATCGAAGACCGCAGATAGTTTCCTTGGCTTCCAGGCTAGAGCCGCGTCTTGCTGGTTGTAGGAGCCGACATTTCGCCCTACATTCCAGTGAGCTTCTTCTGGGTCCACCGACACTGAGCTCGCTGTTGGAGGACTGAACCCAGTATTGGAAGGCCCTGAAGAAGCCTACTCGAGTATAAGGTGAAACATCGTTTCCTATTACAAGCACGATTCTGCTCCAGCCCGGAAGACAAGGCGACCATTTCATTGGAAACCAACTTTTACAAGAAAATCTTGTAGCACTGATGAGAAACTGTACTTGTATATTTACGCTGTAAAAACATGGAGATATTTCTATTGTAGTAACTACATGATAACAAATGTATAAGGTGAACGTTCTACAAATAACAGTAAGAAATGACAGATCCGGCAATGTTTTCGCTCATTTCATACGCTGACGCGCTAGTAAAAACAGTTTCAAGGCTTCGCCATGCTAAACAAGTGGAGTGTCAAATTTTTGTACGTAAATTATCTGCTTTAATTACTTCTTATTTTATAATTCATAGGACTCACAGCAGACCCGGTTTTTTTTATTCCCTCACCACCCTAACCAAACACTCTATTCGTTATTATTACTTCATCTTGCTTTACATTGCCAAAAATAATTCTTTCTTCGGGAACTTTTTGCATGTTGTAGTGTATAGTACGTAACTAACCATTTTTCAAAATAAATTTCGTATATGTTTGCCTTTTTCTTTTATCTAGTAGGTCCTGTTCCACAAGACTAGCTTTACATAACCTATTTGTTTGTCTGATTTTTTTAGATAATTCCAACACATATTATGTATCCCACAGCTCGTCGAATAAAGAATACGAACTATCAACAAAAACCAAGCAAAAAAAAATAATTACACCATATTGACAGATAATTATTTTTTTGAATGAACGCTTTATTTGGTGTAAGATTACATATTAACATTTTTTTTAGCGTGAATACTGTTTGCGATTCCCATCATATTTCTTTATTACAACGTTCGTATTTTTATCGCTGTGACAAAATTATTGATAAAAGTCATATAAGTGGATATGCCCCAGGCACTGTTGTCACAGATACTTAGAAATATATTGTAAATTCATCTCTATGTATGGATAGGTGATAATTNATGCCCCAGGCACTGTTGTCACAGATACTTAGAAATATATTGTAAATTCATCTCTATGTATGGATAGGTGATAATTCTCCTTCTGTTGATATACATATATGATAAAACAAAAGAGCAAAATTTTGGGAGCTCAAGAGAATATTTCAAGGACTTGGTTTTTTAAAGTTTCAAATCATCATAATTCGCGATTAATTTTTCGGGCGAGAAAAACAGGTATTATTCAGCAAGAGAGGATGGCGGTTTCGTTGTGTGTTCGCCGTCAACAGCGAAAGAGATAAGCCAGGCGACATAGTACAGTGCTGTTACGCGCGAACTCCAAAGCAAAACAACTTACGTGGTGGCTGTGAGGTAAACAGGCGTGAGCAGAGACTTCGCGTGATAAGAGAAGTAGTAAANAGCAAAACAACTTACGTGGTGGCTGTGAGGTAAACAGGCGTGAGCAGAGACTTCGCGTGATAAGAGAAGTAGTAAGCAGTGCAAAAAAAAAACAATGCCATCCTGAGCCTCAACAGTAAACACATATTTTTTTCTGCCTCTAGTTCTCAAGTTTTTATGCAGATGGGATGTATTCAAGTATTGCTAAGTACATTTTTTTAANCAACAGTAAACACATATTTTTTTCTGCCTCTAGTTCTCAAGTTTTTATGCAGATGGGATGTATTCAAGTATTGCTAAGTACATTTTTTTAAAATATAAAAACACGAGTATGTTGAAAAGAAAAATGTAAGATTTTTTATCACTTTTTGAACAAGTGAGTTTGACAATTTTGTGTGCGGTATGGGATCCAATGTTGGGTACATGCGGAGAGGAGTGAAGGCAGTCCACCTCATATTGAACTTGCGGCAGAATAACGTCTTTGAGACTGGAGCAATTATTCTGTAGTGATGAGTGCTTGTGACATGCAAGACTTTGACTCTCGTTTACAAAAAAAACGTTTAGTATACTCGTAGTGAGTTCGACATTGTATAAAAAACGTGTGAAATTTTTTTGAACCACTAGTGTATCTTATATACAAATTACAGTAAGTGGCTACTGTTAAATTTTCCTGATTTTTTCATCGTTTCCGGGGAAGTGGGTCTGCGGGGACTGTTCAAGCACGCGCTCAAATGTTGTACTTGTTATCTCCAAGACCTGGTCTGCGTCAGTGTTGTTCTCTGTTTCAGAGTGGCAGTAGCGTTAGTCACCTGCAAGGAAAAGGACAGCAAACCAACAATCAATCTCGGAGGTTTAACGCTCATGCCCAGCGTTGCATTTGCGATTCCCCTATTCCTTTTCCTCCCGCAAACCCAAATTTAAATTAAGATTTACGTATAATTCCTGAAGATATTAAACTAAAATAGAGCATAATTGAGATAAAACTACACGAGTTACTGTATGCGATAACCACACTCTTAATTAGATCCCGGATCCGGCAAACCCACGCAAGTTCCACAACTGAATTAAGTTTAGGGGATTTATACAATTTGTGTACCTCAAATTACGCCAGAAAATACGCACGGAATGAAAATAAACAGACTGGTAAAATTGTAATTTTTATTTCCTCGCTGTATACAAATAAAACGACCATCACAATGTACACGGGGTGGTTGTCTGATACATTGGAGGTAAACAACACGTTCACCACACTAGCAACTCAGTGTGCCTACCTCCAAGGTATTGGACGACCACCCTTAAATTAGTTGAGACTGTTTGCTTGCAACAGCGTTACAACAAGGCGACCTTGTTCGTACATGTGTACATCGTAATTAAAAATATGCTTTGCAATTCAAGCGAATGATATCAGGGCTACAACTTCTATTGCAATGTGGATGTAGCAACCCCTATTTTGTTTCTGATTGGGGATGTTACCTGCAATAATCTTTTCAGAGGTTGATAACATTAGCTTGCTGACACATTATGCGATTTTTTTTCTTTGATCCCCAGTATTATCCTATGCTTTAAAAAAAAAAGTTTTTTTTCCCCATTTTCAACGGTAATCACTTAAGGCCGCAAGTCGTACATATTTTTTATACCCATTTTTTCTACTGAAATAACCTCTCATCCGTTTTAACACATTTACTAAAACACGCTGTGTACTTGTATGTATTTATATACACACATTTATGTAAAATGCTCATGTGTACAAATTTATATGCAACGCTGAAATGTACACCTTTATTTACGTTATTAATATGTACACATTTATTTACGTTATTAATATGTACACATTAATATACAGTGCTAAGCACAGACCTGCATTTATTGCCTAAGTTTAATGTGTATCAACGAGTTTAACGGAAAATTTACATTCCAAGGATTAATTTTTGTGGCATTCTTACAAAATGCGGTTATTCTAACGAATTTTCTATAAATATACAATTCATATTATTGATCGAGAGATATTTTGGTAACTGGGGATAGGAGAGTGCAAGACGAAAACAGAAACTTCGTAGCAAAATGTGGGTGAAAAACATTTGATCAATAAGACGAAACTAACAAATGACCTCCGAAAAAACAAGATGAAAGGAAATAAATAGTTATTAGTATACGTCGCATTATTTTGCACTTATTGTTACATATTGAAAAAAATGCATTACTTAACAAGTAAAACACATCACGTGAACGTTCCCTTTGGGGCATGCACAGTATTTTCTTAGTTGCAATTTTTGAAGAAGTTTGGCTTCTAGGTTCATCATATTATGAGTTATCCTGATATTAATCAAATGCTCATAGAATGTCATTCAATCTTAAATACACCTACTGCCATTAAAATTTTCACATCAAGAAGGGCCCATTGGATTTCAACGAAATTTTATTAACGTGAAGGTAAAGACAGAAGAAAGAAGTGATATCGTTGTAAAAGGACATTGTTATACACACCTATGGCTTAGAAGGGCATCTTTAGTACAACGGCAGACCACCTCTTGCCTAGACATTTGTCGATGGCATCAATCATGGATTAAAACAAACATCGTATGTTATCCGGCAGCGGATTTGCTCACAGTTGTCGCAGATTATGTTCCAGTTTACGAACACTTCATTGAGTAATCTGGTCTCCCATCTGGTCCTACAAATGTTCGATAGACGACAAATCATGCGACAAAGGAAGTCATAGAAATGTTGAAACGTGGCATAAACGTGCTTGCGAAACTAGAGCTAAGTGCAGTCGAAATGTTCGCTGGAAACTGCCCCCCGGCCACTCAAGCCAGGATAGTGGGCACGAGATGTCTTCAGCACACCTCTGTGCTCTCAGCGACCCTCGTGTATCTACCAGTGGCGAGCGATGCAAATGCACGATGGCTCCAAAGACCATGCCGCCAGTAGAAAGGAACATGTACTACTTTAGAGTGAGGCAGGAACTATGGCGTTCATATGCTCGAGGGGTGTAGCGGAGCTGAAATGCGTCGTAACGCCATCCTGACACTGTTTCTTGAGAATTTTTGTGTTGGCCAAATATCACGTCTTTCTTATTAATACTTGATTTTGGTTTCTTTAGTGAACTTGTCAAAACGGGATCACAACGACCTACAATTGNCGTCTTTCTTATTAATACTTGATTTTGGTTTCTTTAGTGAACTTGTCAAAACGGGATCACAACGACCTACAATTGCTGGCGTTTTAATACCGCACACGCTTTGCTTAGAAATAATGAAACATTATTTTGTAGACAGGCAGGACGAATATACAAATTGAAACATTCGGATNACACGCTTTGCTTAGAAATAATGAAACATTATTTTGTAGACAGGCAGGACGAATATACAAATTGAAACATTCGGATGGCAAACTACTATATCACGGCGTAGTATGAAATATAATTGAAACTCGAGCTTATTTATCTCGTTGCAGTTGGCTACATTGCAGTGCACCCCTCTAACTTCCGCCCCCTCTCTGTTGAGTATGCCGGCGTCTCCCTACATAGAAGGTATAAGACAAACTAGCTTTAATAGTTTGTTGATTTGTTCAGTTACTTGGTTATTGAAGTGTAATATTAAATATAATATCTTTATTTAATCCTTACTAATAATATAAATGCGAAAGACTGTGTGTGTATATGTTTGTTACCTCTCAGCTCCATAACGGCTGAACGAATTTCGATGAAATTTGGTATGTAGCTACTTTTGGTCATGGAATAGAACAAATTATACTTTTTATACCGGAAAATTGTATGGCCCCTGTGAAATAACAACAAAAATTTATTCTGCAACGGCTGGGAACGTGACCGAAATATTTTTTTCCTCTGGTGTCAGAGTTTATCAGGCCACCCAAGG